>PVIA01010296.1:0-52999 GCA_004024845.1 Tonatia bakeri | reverse complement strand
TAGGTTCCTGTTAAAGGTGGGATCATATGGTATTTGTCTTTCACTGCCTGGCTTATTTCGTTGGAGAGGTTGTGGAGAAAAGGGAACCCTAGTGCACTGTTGGTGGGACTGCAGACTGGTACAACCACTATGGAAAACAGTATGGAACTTCCTCAGAAAACTAAAAATGGATCTGCCTTTTGACCCAGCCATTCCACTGTTGGGACTATATCCTAAGAATCCTAAAACACCAATCCAAAAGAACCTTTGTACCCCAATGTTCACAGCAGCACAATTTACAATAGCTAAGTGCTGGAAACAACCTAAATGCCCATCAGTAAATGAATGGATCAAAAAACTATGGTACATTTATACAATGGAATTCTATGTAGCAGAAAGAACGAGGGAACTCTTACCCTTTGTGACAGCATGGATGCAACTGGAAAGCATTATGCTAAGCGAAATAAGCCAGGCAGTGAAAGACAAATACTATATTTAACATTTCTTATAATCAGTAAAATTTGTTATGTATGCTAGTAATTAGTATCAGATACTGCCCCCCCAAAATTCTCTCTGAAGAATGATTTCATAGGTCCTTCTAAGGAGACAAGATGCTTGTGTTTTTAAAAGGTGAAGCAAAGCTAAGAAGGTAGGCTTTAAAGTTGTGAAATGAATCTCCCCATAAGGAATAAATTAACAGTTTGTCTTCCCACCTTTATATGGAACCATATTAAATAAAATACTAATTTTGCATGCATTTATTGAGTATAGTATGTTCATTATTAGTCATATTATTCTAGTTGCTCTAGTGTACATTTTAATTAGATGCTTTTTAATGTTATAAAAACTCCCTTAATTGTACAACACAAGATAAAAATTTTAGAGTTTAAATTTTATCCATTATATTATATAAAAGTTAATTTTCACTTTTCAAAGGAAAATATGGTGATACTTACTTGGCATGGGAGGTACCATGATAATGAAGGTGATTTTCCCAAGGCAAGGCTTAACCATTGCAGTCCAGTGTGCTGACCCCTGCGATCTCTCCAAATGTGGTACACTAGACTGCATAATTTGTGGTAGTCAGTACGGTATTTGTGCTTTCTTCTATTTTTTTTAAAGGAAAATTTGAGATGCTGTTAGTGAGAGATAGTTGAAGACATTAAGATACAAAGTGTTAGCCCTGGCTGGTGTAGCTCAGTGGATTGAATGCGGGCTGCGAACCAAAGCATTTCAGGTTCAGTTCCCAGTCAGGGCACATGCCTGGGTTGCAGGCCATGGCTCCCAACAACCACACACTGATTTTTCTCTTTCTCTCTCTTCCTCCCTCCCTTCCCTGTCTAAAAATAAATAAATAAAATCTTAAAAAAAAGATACAAAGTGTTTTGTGGTATTTCCCATGTTTCTTTCCATGGTTGTATTTTTCTTTTGGTTCTGTTATTCTGTTTACCCAGTTCTTAGAAAGGATATTTGTACAGATTCAAAATCTGAAAAAACCTAGAACAAGATTTCCTTAATTAGAGGCTTTATAATAGCTTGAGTTTTAATTTTGATTTTATTCTACTTTATTTGGTTTGACTCAATTAAATTAGAATACTAAGTACAATTTAACTGATATTTCCTAAATAAATATATTAGTCATATAGAAAATATATTATTAATATAGCTTTAATTAAATTCCCTAAGGGAACTCATAATACAACTTACAACTTTTTTTTGTAATTTAACTATTCTATTTTTGGAGGGGAAATAACAGAAAGCATCACACAATAATGTGTAAGTTATTAAAATAACACCTTGATATTATTTAAATTATTTTATTAAAGTCACTCATTATTAATACTGATATTTTAGCTTCTTTCCCCATTACTTCTTTGAATACTTTTGTGTTTTCTCTTAACCATTTTCAGTCTTTTCTGCTTGCTGTTTTTTTTCTCTGCTCAGCTTATAAATGTGGCTTTCCTAATGGCCCATTGTTAAAATCCTTTTCTAACTCAATTACTCTAATGTTAGGTGTTGTCTTTAGTTTTTATGATTTTATAGTGCTAACCATATTCCTACAACCTTGAGTTTTACATATCCATCTTAGACCTCACTTTGGATATCCAGAATCATCTAACTAACTGATCATTTCACAGCCCTCCATTGGATCTCTTTCAGATAATCTCAGTTTATACAAATATGAAGTTGAACCCTTGATTCTTATCTCTCCTTCAAGAAACAAAACAAATCCCCCAACAGCAATAACAACAACAAAAATCTTGTTCCACCTTCTACTCTTACATGAAATAGTACCATTTAGGTGCCTAGGCCAGAATGTTGGGGGCCATCCTTGATTCTTACCTCTTGTTTCTCCAACATAGACAATCACTTGCTCAATTCTTGTAAGTACCAATATCAAAATATAAACAAATTCTGTCTACTTTGCTTATCCCAATTCTTGCTACCATCATCATCTCTCAAGTACCACTGTATTATCTTTAGATACTTAATACAAGATATTTTCTAGAATAATAAACCAAACATAATTTTGTTTTTAGGATTTCAGATTAATAGTAAGCAGTAATTTTTATTTGTTTATTTATTTTTTTAGAAAGAGGGAAAGGGAGGGAGAAAAAGAGGCAGAAAAGCATCAATGTGTGGTTCCCTCTTACATGCCTCCTACTGGGGACCTGGCATACATCCCAGGCATGTGCCCTGATTGGGAATTGATCCGGTGACCCTTTGGTTCACAAGCCAGTGGCTCAGTCTACTGAGCCACACCAACCAGGGCAATAGTAAGCAGTAATTTTTAATTCCCAGGATTCTGAAGTTACAAGAATAAGAAGTACAACCCTACATGTTAAAGAAACATCATAAACTAAAAAAACAATGACAATTTTTTTCTTAATACAACTGCATAATGCTTGGGTGTCTAGAGGAGGCAAGCAGGATATTGAGAAACTTCTATCTAAAATAGAAGTTTCTATCTATTTCAGATAGAAGTTTCTATATTGAGAAAGTTCAGATTTTGGTTTCTCATAATTATGACTATCCTTTTATATAGTTATTTAGACTCACATAGTAGAAGGAAGAAGAATCCAAATTAATTTTCTTATTACATAATCATAGCTAATATTTTCTTTTGTCAATTATAAAATTTTGCATTAGGTGAATATGTGTGTATAATATATATATATAATATATTAACACATGCATATTAATGTTCTGGGAAGGGAATTTACTATATTGTTGAGTAAATAGGACTACATCCTTCAGAGTGAAGCAGCTGAGCATTGGTAGGAGGCTATTCTTACGAAGGCAGACCAGATACTAAATGAGGTATAGTGGGCTAAACTGCAATACAACGTAGATGTTCTTCGTGACAGAGGTAAAGAATAATGTTATGCTTTTAACCAAATAAGTATAATGAACTAGTATAATCAAAGTATATTTCTATAATAAGGAGCTAGTTTGAGAATTGTATAGGCAGTGTTTCTCAACAGGGGTAAGGAAGTTTCCACCCAGGGGACAATTTTGGCTGCTTGGGCTAGAGGGTGTTACTGGTATCCAGTAGGAAGATGCCAGGGATGCTGCTTAGTATTGTACAATGCACAGGACAGCCCTGCTCCACGAATTGTGATAACAGCCCAAAAGGTCAACAGTGCTTTAGTGAGAAACCCTTTTAGGGTATTTTTTTGACCTGCCACATGATATCCCAAATACTTTCCAAAATTTCATTTAACAAATAAACCTTTAATAGAGGTGTAATGGTTATAATAATTTCATGATTTTATTTTAGTGAAAAACTTCAGTGAATAGAAGTATACTTGTGTGTACTTGGAATAATTTATGAGAGGAAACAATCAAGGGTGAATGGCAAGTTTCTGGCTTGAGCAACTCACCAGGAGGATGTCGGTGACGTTATTTGAGATGAGAGAAACAGATGTGTGGGGAATAAAATCTTCAGTTCAGATTTTATACTTGTAGAATTTGAAGCACCTGAGATATATCAAGAGAAAGTCCTGAAGATCAGAACTTAGGTGTTCAGACACATCTTTAAATTGAAATTTGTCAGTATGTGAATATAAATTTAAATTAGCCCTGGGATTGGATGAAATCACCCACCGTAGTGTCTATCTTATAGCACAGTCCTTAGGAGCACTAACATTTACAATATGGGTAGAGGAGAATCTATCAAGAGACTAAGAAGTAGTCAGGGATATAATAGGAACTGATCCAGAAGTATAATCTTCAAGCCAAGGAAAGAAAAATGTTTTCAGGTAGATGAGTGGTTATTGATGTGGAGGCTGCTACTGACTTTAGTGGGTATGAGTGGCTAGAAACCAAATGAAAGTGGGTGGAAAAGTCCATGGTAAGTAAGAAATTTAGTTGTGTTGTAAATTTATGTAAATTTGACTGTGAAGGCCTTCAAGACCATGGTGAGTAACATTTTAGGATATATTAGTTGCTTGGATTATAAGTGATTCAGCAAGTATTAAAATAGTTCTGCTTATTACCACTGATAAAGGTGCATGCTTGACACTCAAATATTACCTTTCTTTTTCAGATCTTTCAAGAAATCGTTTTGCAGAAATTCCTTCTGATGTCTGGTTATTTACACCCCTTGAAACATTAAATTTATATCATAATTGCATAAAAACCATTCCTGAACCCATTAAAAACCTGCAGATGCTAACATACCTTAACATCAGGTAAGGAAGTAATTTGGGGGGTAAATTTTGTTTTTTATTACAGTTCTAACCCTTTTAGTAGCAAAAGAATGTGTTTGGTTTGGCTATGTAGCCTATATTTATCTCAGTAGTACCTTGTTTGTATTTTCTATATGTCCACACTACTTTATAGGCCTTTATCTTGTTCTTGAGAGCAGTGCTTCTCTCTGTGAAATCACCTGGGGACTCTAGTAATTCCCTAGGTCTGCAGTGGGGCCTACATTTCTGACGAGGCCCTTGGTGATGCCCATGCCTGCTGGTCCTCCAATCACTTTGAATAGCAGTGCTTTTCATCAGAAATATTTTACTGAAATCATAGCACCACAATACCAATTTATTTATATGCATGCTCAGTTAAAGTGAGACATTATAAAGAAACAGTCCTTGTGATATTTTTCATACTGTTGTGACTTTCTGTTGCTACTTCGAGCATGCATAGATTGGGATGGGAATGTCAGAACATTAGGAGGTCAATGACAGTTGATGTTGACACCAAATAAATAAGTGCTTACTGCGTACCAGGTAGTGTTACAAATACTTTACACATAATACTTCATCTTGTCAACAACATTTTGAGATATGTACTTCTTTATCCCTGAATTACAGATGGGGAAACTGAAGCACAGAGAAGTTTATTTGCCCAATGTTTTATATATCTCTGTCCGTCTATATCTATAGCTATCTCGGTAGGGCCAAGGTTATAATCAAAATAGTATGGCTATAGAAATCTCATTCTTAAACTCTATAACAGAGTGAACATTTAATAAGAATAAGAAAAAAAATCCCTGTCAAATGAGTGACATTGAGTGGAAACTTCTATATTGTGACAATTTTAGAATAATTTTCTTGTTTTTCTTTCTCCTTTTTTTGATTTGTAAGGGATAATTTCTTTCCCCTCCCTAATGAAGTTAATTGTTTAAATTCTCATATAGGGAAGTAGTAAATATAGTTAATATCCATAAATAATAATGCTCCTTTCTCACTGTTATATATTAATTATTATGTGTGTCCCCGCACAGTGGTGTCACCGGGCAGTACATGCTGTTTAAACTGAAACCACTTTACACCTTAAAATATGTGAGAGGAATTTCCTTCCATAGATATTAGGCATTTGGGTTGCTCCTTCCTTCAATTGGTTATAATCTTCTTGGCCTAGCTTGGGAGAGGTTTGAGGAAAACGAGGTATTTTTAAGTTTGTTTTTGTTTCATTTTGTTCTTCAATGGGAAAATTGATTTGTCCAAAATTGAATTACATTTTTATGTTAGCGTATAGTATATCTTAGAATATGGGCATACTGCAGAGATATTGTGAGTTCAGTCCTAGACCACCACAATAAAGTAGGTATCACAATAAATTGAGTCATAATGTTTTTTGCCAGTGAAGAGTCTTGCCTTCATCTGTAGAAAACACAATACCTGTGAAGTGCAATAAAGCAAAGCCCAATCAAACAAGGTGTATCTGTAGTTTTATTAAAACTTTCTCTGATTCCTTTTTGCTTTGATCTTTAAAAGATAACTTCTGATTTTTGTTTACTGATTTTTTTAGTTCTGTTTCTCTTCCTATATACTGCCCCCTTTTAAAGTAGAATCCTGCAGGAAGATTCTCGTTCGCTTCATC
Organism: Tonatia bakeri; assembly: GCA_004024845.1. Lineage (NCBI taxonomy): Eukaryota > Metazoa > Chordata > Mammalia > Chiroptera > Phyllostomidae > Tonatia > Tonatia bakeri. The sequence continues at coordinate 46,690 of PVIA01010296.1, read as the reverse complement.
CTGTTTGATCCTAAGTGTCAAGAGTTGTGACAGGCCCCTTACATATTTGACTTTCCAGCAGCGTGGCCAGGATTCCTGTTCTAGGGACATTGTCTTTTTTCATTTTAAGTTTGTGCCAGGTCTAAAGCCAGTCCAGTGTTTCTGGATGTCTCTGCCTGAATAAAATGGGGCGAAAGTTTTTGAAATCCCGTCTTGGGGTAACACTGAGCTTTTGTTGCACACATTACCTAAAATGCTCAGTAGGTACATCTATAAATGTAACTTTGAAAAACAGAAAAAATAACTGCTCATTGCTTATGAATGCTTAGTATAGTATGTAACTGTAATGGTATACTTTATATAGTTTGAGATAGGATTTTCTTAGTCCATTTGGGCTGCTATAACAGAATACCATAGACTGGGTGGCTTATAAAACAACAGAAAATTTTTACAGTTCTGGAGGCTGAGAAGTCCAAAATCAAGGCACTGACAAATTTAGTGCCTGGTTCCTATATGGACATCTGGCTGTGTCCTCACATGGTAAAAGAGGTGAGGGATCTCTCTGAGGTCTCTTTTATAAGGGCACTAATCCCATTCATGAGGACCCTCATGACCCAATCACCCCCAAATGTCCCACCTTGGGGATTAGGTTTCAACATTGTAATTGTTGGGGGTGACACAAACATCCAGTCTACAGTGGGGATCATTTGGGTGTCAGTCTGCATTGGTATATAAATTTGATCACAGTAGCTTGAGGGTAAGGGACCCAGAGCCAGATTGTCCAGATTTAAATGCTGGTTCTCCCACTTACTAGTTGTGTGACTTAATGTCTTTATGACTGTTTCTTCATCTGTAAAATGGGCATCATGATAGTAGCTATCTTCTTAAAGTAGGTTGTTGTGAGGATTAGTTGAGTTAATTCATGTGAGGTGCTCTGAACATGGCCTCGCACACAGTAAGCACTCAGTAAGTGTTGGTTGTTGTTATATTTAAATGTACCCACGGAGGTAAGAATGTTGTAGCTGAGATAAAGGTGCTGGTAGGCTGTTCTACCATAAACCCATAAAAGGAGATTTTTTAGGGTTTACATGTTTTTGAACATATAATCCTGTTCATTCTTTCATAAATTTAAACTACATGCAAATTCATCCTCAGAGTCTTTCTCTAGTTAGAGACATGGAGCTATTGAATATAGTGAAATTATAGCAAAGAGCAAGGTTCTGACATTCTCTAGCTCAGAAGAATGATTCTGGGTTTTGAGAACTGGTAGTGTGTAGGACAATATCATAGGTAACGGCACAGGTTTTGCAGTCTGCTCTGCCTGGGCAAGTCACTTAATCAATTTTTACCTTTGTTTCCTTATTTGTATAATGCCACTAATAGTATTACATATCTTGTGGGATTAATGTGAGGATTAAATGTACTAGTGTATATAAAGATTTTGGCTTGATACAAAGTAAGCATTCATTAAATGATAGTTATTATTTTACCAAAGCTTCTTTTTTACTTTTGAGGTGATTTGTTCTTTTTTAACATAACATGTCCGGTATTAGACATATTTCTTATAATGAGACTTTCTTATTCTTTTCAGTCGAAATCTTTTATCAGCATTGCCAAAATACTTATTTGATCTTCCTCTTAAAGTTTTGGTTATCAGTAATAATAAACTGGTATCCATCCCAGAAGAAATTGGGAAGTTAAAAGACTTAATGGAATTGGTGAGTAAAACAGTTGTATTGATTGTATATAATGTTCACAATCCATACCTTCATTTTGGAATATTACTCATTTCTTTATATAATTTCAGTGTAATTTTTAAAGAAGAGAATAACTTGGTATATCCTTGGCCTAAATTCACTTTAAGAAAATTTCAATATACCATTGCTTGTCTGATTTTAGCTCACAGCCAGTAAAAGCCTAGTTGTTCCTCAGTCCTACTCAGAGGCTTGCTTACAAATCTTTAGAAATGCTTTTCAAATGAATAAGCATTTGCCTATCCATTTTGTGGAAAGTAAAGTTCTTAACAGTAAAAAATACAAGTTTTTTTTTAAAGTTTTACAAGGGCTACTGTGAGAGCCTCAGAGAAAATGGATATGAACAAAACAGTAGAACGAACAAAATAATCCTTCCTGTCCTATACTCATTTGATTTTTATAACATTTTGGGGACTAAGATAAGTGGAAAGGGGCCATTATATGAAATTGATTGTAGAAATATAGGAATAATTTAAAGTAATTACTTTGCACATAATATTTTAGATATTAAAGGACACTGAACTCTGAGAGAAACATAGATCTTCTGGCATTGAGCTATTTTCACTTGTTGCTGTTACTTCCACTTCACATAGTATACCATGCTGTTCATTTTTATTTTGTTTTATCTTGAGTAATGCTTTCCTAATAGATAGATATTTAAAAGTATTCTTAAGTATGACTTTATTATGTGTGGGAAGCCAAAAAATTTTTTGAGAAACTTATTTATAATTTTATAATGCAAAATTAATATGTTAATAGAATGTAATGAACAAAAATTTCAGGAATTTCTTCCTTTTATTCATTAAGGAATGCCTGCATGTGCAAATAACACACAAGGAAACTTCCTTAAACTTAGTGTTGTTATGTTTTAGAACCACAGAATTTTAATGTTCAGTGAAATCTTATAAGTAATTGGATATGAGTGCTCCCTAATGTAGAAATCTCTGACACACCTAGCTGGATATTTTCAATGGTAGATAAGTGTGTGTGTGTGTGTGTGTGTGTCTGAGGCAGCCCTAATTCTCTTTTGCAAGTCTTATTTGTTATCCATTTTATTTTTAACTAAAATACATACCTCTGTCACTTTTATCTACTGGTTTTGGGACTACCATGTAAACCACAGATAATGACAACTTCCCTTCCCTTCGGATATTTGTAATCTGGTGTGTGTCTACTCTCCATTTTTCCAAACTGTAAGACCTGTTTTCTGTAACCTAAAATCTGTATCATTTTTATTCCTTTCTATATTTCTGTTTTTTATTACTTTTTATTTTTAACTATTTCTATTCCAAAAATGTTCTTTTTTAATTAGGTCTCTTTTAATGTTATACTCATCAGTGAATGGCAAACTTCAGATGTTGATCTAACAGATTTATAATAAAAGAGAGCCATACTTTTTTCACCTGGACACTTAATATTTTAAAAAAGAAAGATTTTATTAATTTTTAGAGAGAAAGGGGATGGGAGGGAGAAGGAGAGAGAGAAACATCAATTGGTTGCCTCTTGTATGTGCCTTAGCTAGTGACCGAACCTGCAACATAAGACATGTGCCCAAACCAGAAATTGAACCAGTGACCCTTCTCTTTGTGGAATGACACTCAGCCAACTGAGCCACACTAGTCAGGGCTGGACACTTAATATTTTTAAAGATTTTATACTGGCCACACATCTCAGTCAGCCTAGCGATCCTGCAACACCTCGTGGGCCAAGACCTCACCAAGATGCCATCTCAAATGGAACACGCTGTGGAAACCGTGATGTTCATGTTTCACAAATTCACTGGGGATAAATGCTATGTAACAAAGGAGGACCTGAGAGTACTCATGGAAAAGAAGTTTCCTGGATTTTTGGAAAATCAAAAAGGCACTCTGGCCGAAGACAAGATAATAAAGGACCTGGACCAGTGCCGACATGGCCAAGTGGGATTCCAGAGCTTCTTTTTGCTAATTGCTGGGCTTACTGTCACATGCAATGACTTGTAGTACACCTGAAACGGAAGGGAAAGAAGTAAGCAGTTGAGCAGCTACTTCTTCCCTGATCAAGAGTTCTCCCAGTGTGTTGTTTCAGGAATCTCTGCCCCATAGCCTCCCCCTGTGTGAGGATTTCATGAGCAGATTGAGACCCTTAGAAAACGTACAGATAAAATCCCACCCCCATTTGACAAGAGAAAGAAAAGCCAATTAAAGCCAGATAAGGTTTTTATTTTTTATATTGCTTGCATTCTCTTGCCCTCAATAAATAAATTTATTTGTTAGTTTATAAAAAAAGATTTTACACATGTTATACTTTTAGATGCTATGGCTTTGTAATTTCTTCTTTTCATTCAGTTTTTAGACCTATGTTCTAAATTATATTACATGAGGTAGTTTTTGGATAAGTTTTTGGATAAGTTAAAAATATTTAGTATTTTTACATGTATTCCAGTATTTTTATTTAAATAGAATGTTTGTTACCGCAACCCCAATGTTTTCCTTTGCGTCTGCCTGCCTGTATGCACTGGCCCGAAGAAATGCATGACCAAGAGTTTGCATGACAGAAAGAGAAAAGAGTTTAATATTGAATTGGCCAATATGGAAATGAGGAGCTTTTTCTGTAAATAAAACAACTCCCCGATGGAATGTAGGTTACAGATTATATAGGACAAAAATCACCAGACACTGTGGGGTAGGGGTTTGGGGTCATACTGGGAGCTGATTGGTCAGAGGAGGTAAGGGTAATGATTTCTTTAGGCCTTGAGGACAGCTCTGAGGTCTTTTCTGGCATCCCTCTGTCTGGTCTCCCTCTGTCTGGTCTCATGGAAAAGCAGCTGGGGTTCGTCTACCTCGGCTCAGAAAGTGAAACATGACTTAGGTCGAGATGTCATCTTTATCCTTTCAGAGGTCCAGACTACTGTCTCTTCTGCCTTGAGGGTTACTGATTATCTGGAAGAAAGGCTAAGTCTTTGAGGGGCATATATATAGAGAGAGAGTGGGTTATAGATTTCTAGAGCTAGGATTTAAAGCTAAACTTAATCAAAGTCATAAGGACCCTTGGTTTCATATTTTAAAATATTAAATATCATTATTTTACTAGGCACTGTAAAATTTTGTGCCTTAAACTCTTTAAATCAGTAACAGTGGATATGTAGTGTTAGGATAACTAACTGACAATTATAAATCACATTGTGAATTTGTAGGTATTACCTATCATTGGAATATTTTCCTGTGACATTAATAGACAAGAAATTGGTGGCAACTACAGTGAAATTCTGTCATTAAAAGCTTAGGAAATACTTTCAGACCTCCAGTCCCCAACAGAGTATTTTCTAGCATATCCACTGGTTGAGTTGGTCATTTTCCTGTGCCTCGGTTTATTTCTTCTGGAAAGTGTTAGCTATCAAATTGCTGTAGATTTTCTATAAGGAAATCTTCAGTATTAGACACCTTTGTGGAAGCAGTAGTATTTATTTATTTATCTTTTTATTTATTTATTTATTTTTACTGTTGGCCAGTTACAGCTGTCCCCATTTCCACCTCCCATTACTCTCCCCTGCCCTACCCATCCCCACTTCCCACATTCAGTCCTCCCCCTGCCCTATTGTCTTTGTCCATGGGTCCTTTATACATGTTCCTTGATGCCCCTTCCTCTTCTTTTCCCCATTGTTCCCCTCCCCCCTGGATACTGCCAATTTGTTCTTTATTTCCATGTCTCCTTCTATTTTGCTCACTTGTTCGTTTTATTGATTAGGTACCACTTATAGGGGAGATTATATGGTATTTGTCTTTCACCTCCTGACTTATTTCACTTAGCAAAGTGCTCTCCAGATCCATCCATGCTGTTGTGAAGGGTAGGAGTTTGTTCTTTCTGCTGTGTAGTATTCCATTGTATAAATGTACAGTTTTTTGATCCACTCATTTACTGATGGGCACTTAGGTTGCTTCCAGCACTTGGCTATTGTAAATTGTGCTGCTATGAATATTAGGATGCATAGGTTCTTTTGAATTGTTATTTCAGGATTCTTACATTATAATCCCAGCAGTGGAATTGCTGGGTCAAAAGGCAGTTCCATTCTTAGTTTTTTGAGGAAATTCTGTACTGTTTTCCACAGTGGCTGCACCAGTCTGCATTCCTCCCAACAATGTACTAGGGCTCCTTTTTCTCTACAACCTCACCAGCACTTATTGTTCTTATTGTTTGTTGATTTGTTTATGCAATAGTATTTATTTTAAAAGACATTTCCCAAAGTTTTCTTATCTGTAATTTCAATACTAGCCTATTCTTAACACAGTTGCTGAGTTGATTCTGTCAAAACATAAGTCAGGGTAAGTCACATCTCTGTTGAAAAGTTCCTATTTCCTGCTAAAAACCAAAATTATACTCCTTCCTCCATTCTGGTCTTTCCTTTGCACACTTCCCTTTAGTTACATTGGATTCCTTGCTGTTCTTAATACATGTCAAACACACTTTGCCTAGGAGCCTTTCCATTTACTGTTCCTTCTGCATGGACTATATTTTTCTTTTATTTTGTATTGGTTTCAAGTGTACAGATTAGTGGTTAGACAATCATATACTTTACATACAGTTCCACTTGATATTTTCAGTACCCCAACTGACACCATACATAGTTACCACAATATTACTGACTAGGAATAGCCTTTTCTTATATATTTGCATGGACCACATTCTCAGCTCTGACAGCACTTCTCAAATAACAGCTTCTGCATGAGACAATCTAAATTGCTAATATCCACCCAGACCAGCATGGCGTAGTTGGTTGAACATCATCCCACAAAGTAAAAGGTCGCTGGTTCAGTTCCTAGTCAGAACACATGCCTAGGTTGTGGGCCCATTCGCTAGTCGGGGCATGTGCAAGAGGCAATCAATCAATGTTTCTCTCACATTAATTTTTCTCTCCCTCTCTTCCTCCCTTCCTCTCTAAAAATATTAGTAAAATATTAAAAAATAAATTGCTAATATCCCTCCCTACTACTACTGGCACTGTCATTTTCTTTTAACCTGCAGTGTTTTCTTTTAAATAGCACTTAATATTTTCTAGTATATTATATAATCTTCCCCTTGCTAGAATATAAGCTCTATAAAAACTATAAAGGTGGAAATTTTTGTTTTTGTTATTCCTTGATGGTTCCTGTGGGAGAGGAAGAAACTTTCTTCTACCCACAAGGTTCTTTAGGCTGGTCTAATAATCAAGTAGACATGAGACAGATTACCAAGAGAAAACAACCACATTTAATACAAATGTATGGGGATCACATATACACTAGACACAGGAGTGTCCAACCTGCAGCCTATGGGCCACATGTGGCCCAGGATGGCTATGAATGTGGCCCAACAGAAAATCATAAGTTTACTTAAATCTTTTTTGGTTTTTTTTTTTTTTTGCTCATCAGTTCATTAGTGTCTGTGTATTCAATGTGTGGCCCAACACAACTCTTCTTCCAGTGTGACCCAGAGACACCAAAAGTTTGGATACCCCTGACAGGGACCTGCATGTAGGAAAGGTTCAGAGACAGAAAGGAAACATGGCTATATATGACATTTTTAGCTAGGGATGAGGTAATATACCTTGGGGCTTCAGAAGGTCACTCCACGGAGGGCACATGTTCAGTAATTAGTACTTTGCCCTGCCACATAGATAAGTAAAAAGACATTTCTGATGATAATTCTTACTGTGGGCCAGGCTTCTAATTTTGTTTCTTCTAGATAGTTAAGGAGGGTGGCAGGGAGCAGAAGTTACTTTTGAGGCCACCAGGTCTTGGTTGCCTTTACTTCAAAATAATGCACATACTATTGAGGCACATCTTAGGGTGGCTCCTTCTGTATCCCCACAGTCACCAGCAATTAGAACAGTGCCTAGCAAATAGTTGGTATTTGATAAATATTTGTGTTGAATAAAGATGCCTTAGATATAGTTTGAAAGAAGTATGTAAAATACATTTCTAATAATCTGTAAGTTAGATGATTAGATATTCTTTAATATTCTTTTGAATTTATCATCCTGCCTTTTTTACTTTTGATAAGACTGAATATGTGTCACTCCTCTCCCTTCAATCCAATATAATTTCCAGGGAAAGTTGGAAATTGGAGGTAGTTGTGGTAGAATATGAATTTCATTTGCAGGGTGTCTGGAATGAGTGTGAGATCTTGTTGCAGATGTTTTCCCCCTTTTTGTTGATGTGGTAATAAAGGGGAGGGAAGGAGAGCATAATTAACTTAAGTTGTTCTTTATCCTATTTTTATGGAAATGTGGTATTGTTTATTTTAAATCAGGGCTTGCATTTTAATTTAAGCCTGAGACATTTCTTATTCATATATTTCCTAGATTGTCTTTGGGTTGTAAGCCACAGAACTTTGTATTTGTAATATTTCATATTTTGCATCCTTTTGAGAAAGAGGCTTAGTTAAATTAATCATGGCCATTTCTTTAGTTCTTCAGCTCACCTGTGTAAATCCTGACTTGCTCAGTTTCTACCCAGTCAAGCATGTCAAAACAACTACTACAATTGACAGATTATCACTAATTGATAGTTGTTTTTTATTTTGCCTCTGAAAAAAGAGCACTTGGAACACCCTTGTTTTTGATTTGAGTTGATGAGAGTAGTCTTCAGTTGAGATTTTTGAATGGTAGACTTATGTAGTACTAAATTATAACTTCATATTTTTGCACAGAAAAGTGTTAGCTGTACTAGGTTAATTTTATGATGTAATATAAATAGAAGTCAATCGGATAATCCATCTTTAGAAAAACAACATTAAAGGTAACTTTTGCAGCAGTAGAGTACATGATGCAGAAGATCAAGCCACCAGTTTTGAAGATAAGGAAAAAGAAAACACCCAATCAGCTCAGCAAAAAGGAAAAAGAATCCAAAAAAATGAAGATAATGTAAGGAGTCTCTGGGAAAACTTCAGATGTAACATCATTTACATCAAAGGGGTCCTGGAAGGAGAAGAGAGTGAGCAAGGAGTTGAAAACCTATTCGGAAAAAAATAATGACAGTAAATTTCCCTAACTTGATGAAGGAAATATGTATAAGTCCAGGAAATGCAGAGAGTCCCAAACATGATGAACCCAAATAGGCCCACAGTAAGACACATCATAATTAAAATGGCAAAGGTTAAAGACAAAGAGATTCTTTAAGAGAGATTCTTAAAAGCAGCAAGAGGAAAGCAGTTAGTTACCTAAAAGGGAGCACCCATAAGACTGTCAGCTGATTTCTCAAGAAACTTTGCAGGCCAGAAGGGATTAAGAAATATTCAAAGTAATGAAAAGCAAGGACTACAGCCAAGATTACTCTACCCAACAAAGAGTAGACAAGAAAAAGCTAAAGGAGCTCTTTACCACTACACCAGTTTTACAAGAAATGTCAAAGGGTATTCTTTAAGAAGAAGAACAAGTGATAAAAATATGAATAATAAAATAGCAACAAATAAATATATTTTAATAATTACTGTAAATACAAATGGATTAAATACTCTAATCAAAAGACATGAGCCCTGACTGGGTGGCTCAGTTGGTTGGAGCATTGTCCCATACACAAAAATGTTGTGGATTTGATTTCTGATTAGGGCATATAGTACGTTGCAGTTTGATCCTTGGTCAGGGCTCTTGCAGGAGGCAACAGATCAGTGTTTCTCACATTGATGTTGTGTGCTCTTTCTCACTCTCACTCTCCTCTCATATCAATAAACATATTCTCAGGTGAGGATTTGAAAAAAAAGACATGGTGGCTGAATGGATCACAAAACAAGACCCTTACATATGCTGTATATAAGATACTCACTTCAAATGAAAAGACACACACAGACTAAAAGGAAAAAGATGGAAAAAGATATTTCATGAAAATGAAAACAACAAAAACATGCTGGGGTAAAAAATAGGACTAAGCGATGAAGAGATAGCCAACCTATCAGATGTAGAGTTCAAAAATCAGGATGCTCACAGAAGTGGTTGAGTATGGTCAAAAATAGAGTAAAAAGTGAAGGCTAGGCAAAGTGAAATAAGGTAAAGATATACAAGGAACCAACAGTGAAGGGAAGGAAACTGGGACTCAAATCAAGGATTTGGAGCAGAAGGAAGAAATAAGCATTCAACCAGAATGAAGAAACAATTCAAAAAAATGAGGAGAGGCTTAGGAACCTCCAGGACATCTTTAAACGTTCCAATATATGAATCATAGGGGTGCCAGAAGGAGAAGACCAACAGCAAAAAACTGAAAACTTATTTGAACAAATAATGAGGGAAGACTTTCCTAATCTGGCAAAGGAAATAGACTTACAGAAAGTCCAGGAAGCTCAGAGTTCCAAAGAAGTTGGACCCAAAGAGGAACACACTGAGGCACATCATCATTAAGTTACCCAAGATTAAAGATCAAGAGAGAATCTTAAAAGCAGTGAGAGACAGTCACCTACAAAGGAGTGCCCATAAGGCAATCAGCTGATTTCTCAAAAGAAACCTTACAGGCAAGAAGGGGCTGGAGAGAAGTATTCAAGTCATGAAAGGCAAGGAACTACATGTAAGATCACTCTATCCAGCAAAGCTATCATTTAGAATGGAAGGGCAAATAAAGTGCTTCCCAGTTAAGGTCAAGTTAAAGGAGTTCATCATCACCAAGCCCTTGTTGTATGAAATGTTAAAGGGACTTATCTGAGAAAAAGAAGAAGATAAAAAATATGAACAATAAAATGACAACAAACTCAAAACTATCAACAACTGAACCTGAAAACAAAACAACAAAAAGAAATTAAGCAAACAACTAGAACAGGAATAGAATCACAGAAATGGAGATCACATGGAGGGTTACTAGCGGGGAGGGGGAGGGGCTAAGAGGTACAGGGAAGAAGAAGCATAAGTAGTATGTAGAAAATAGACAGGGGGAGGTTAAGAATAGTATAGGAAATGTAGAACCCAAAGAACTTACACATACCACCCATGGACATGAACTGGGGGTGTAGGGAATGCTGGTGGGAGGTGGGTGCAGGGTGGAGGGGAGTAAAGGGGAAGAAAACATTGGGAAAACTGTAATAGCATAATCAATGAAATACATTTTTAAAAAGTGTGCTGAGGTACCAATACTTACACCAGACAAAATAGACTTTAAAACAAAGGCTACAATAGATAAGGAAAGACCCAGCAATTCCACTTCTGGGCATTTATCTGAAGAAACCAAAAACACTAAATTAAAAGACATAAGACATCCACATGTTTATTACATCATTATTTACAATAACCAAGATATGAAAGCAACCTAAGTATTCAATAAATGAATGAACGGATAAAGAAAACGTGCATATATACAATGCAATATGACTCAACCATAAAAAAAGAATAAAATCTTGCCATCTGCAATATTGTGGATGGTCCTAGAGGGTGTTGTGCTGAGTGAAATAAGTCATACAGAAAAAGTCAAATGCACAACATGATTTCACTTATATGTGGAATCTGAAATCAAACAAGCAGAACAGAAGTGGACTCATAGATACAGAGAACATTTTGACAGTTGCCAGATGGGAGGGGGATTGGGGAGATGGGTGAAAGATGTGGAAGCATTGAGAAGTACAGATTGGTAGTAACAAAATGGTCATGGGGATGTAAAGTACAGCATAGGGAATACAGTCAATAATACTGTAATAACTATATATGGTATAGGATGGGTACTAGATTTATTGGGTGATCACTTCAAAAGTTATATAAATGTCTATTCACAAGGTTGTACATCTGAAACTAATATAATACTATATATCAACTGGGTAATTTAAAAGTAAAAAAATTTCAGAAAGGTAACTTTTGCTAGCCATTAGCCATGTACTTTAAGAATTGAAATATATCTGTATTTGTCAGTTCGTTTGTTATGGTTTTATTTTCTTGTTTTCCATAGGATATTAGCTGTAATGAGATTCAGGTTCTTCCCCAACAAATGGGGCAATTACATTCACTGAGAGAGCTCAATATAAGAAGAAATAATCTTCATGCATTGCCAGATGGTAAGATGCTTACTGTTTTTACTTACATGAATGGAAGAGTAACTATGTAAAATTTAATTAATCATTTTTCATTTCTGAATAGAATTAGGAGATCTTCCCTTAGTCAAGCTGGACTTCTCTTGTAATAAAGTGACCGAAATTCCAGTTTGTTACAGAAAGCTGCATCATTTACAAGTAATGATTTTGGATAACAATCCATTGCAAGCACCACCAGCGCAGGTTTGTAATAAAAATGATATTTGTTTCTTCTCTTTTTATTCAGAATTATGTCTGTTACTGGTAAGTCAAAAAAAGCATCAAAAGTAAAAGTTATTTTTTATTGATGTATTATTGTCTAAAGGAGTTTTTTCTGAGAAGCACCTTTTTAACATTGGTAGGAGTTTTATCTTAGCTTCTGGAGAATAGGATTTGGAAAACCCAGCTATGAACATTTTGCTTGTGAACCAATAATTCTGGTTGTCAGTGTTATTTTAAAGGATAGACTATGCAGTCTCTCTACCTCTGTCCCATTCAGGTATACATCGACTTGAGACTTGTGTGAGTGATTGAGGTACTTTCTTAGCACTGATAGATGGAATCATGCTAGAAAGAAAAGCACACAAGTATAAAAGTATTAACTTAGACTTTTAATTTGAGGATTAAAGCCATGTGGGTTCCACTAAAAAGATAGTGAAGGAATACACCAAAATATAAACCCACAAGGAGAAAGAATGAAAGAGAGGGGACAGCAGGGGAGAGATGGTAACCGTATTTTGGGAAATGGAAAATATATGAAATAGTGATAACTAGGTTCTCTACTTACACTGCATGCACAAGAGTATCTGCTATAGAAGGCACATGGCAGGCAACTCCAGCCTGCTCTCTACTTTCAAGCCATGTGCCTTGGCACAGGGTTTGCATCCATCCAGAGGAAGGGTTGCCTTTTATTCCAGAAGAGGTGCCTTTTCTAATTCTGATAAAGGCTGGCAGGAGTCCTGGTAGTAGCTGCCTTAGAAGAATGAGGAAAGCTGAAACTTATGTCTGCTATGGGAGAAGGCACCAAGAAACAAATTGATTTACTGTGTTAAACCTGAGAATGACTACGTTTTCTTGTAGATTATTGGAGGAAACATGTAGCTCTGAATGTAGAGATGAAAGACTGAAAACGTGAAAGTCTGTACAATGTCTAAGGCACTGCTGTTTAGTAAAAGTTTCTGAATGATGATATGAGGAGGAAAAAGAACTTTTCTTCTACCCTGTCTGGTCTAATCAAATTGACATGAGACAGGTTAACAGTAGAAAATGGTCAAATTTATTATATGTATGTATAAGGTCTGTCCAGACAGTGTCCAGCCATGTACTATGAAAAATAGAGACATTTATTGAAGAAGATACAAGAAACATTGTACGCAGGACAATGATGCCACAGTCTCCTACAGAGTAGGCACCTTGGGGCCTCACACAGTTCTCCCAATTGCCATCATTGCCCCATTGTATTTTCCTGAATCTGATCGACACCTTGAAACCTCTTCCCTTTCAAAGGTGATTTTAGTTTTGGGAAAAGTCAGAAGTTGCAGGGTACCAAACTGGGCTATAGGGGGCTGAGTCACCTGGGTGATTTGATATTGCACAAAAAAAAAAAACTGCACAAGACAACATGCATAAGCAGGCATGTTGTAATGGAGCTGTCAATCACCAGTTGCCCATAGCAGCAGCCTTCTGGATAGTTTCTGCAGAGTGTTCTAGCTTAATGCAGAATTTGATGCAGATTCATTGCTCTTCTTGCTTGGTCATTTTGAATATGGTGACCACACAGTACACATGCTCTCAATGGTGTCTACCACCCCTACTGACTAGCACATTGAAGTCGTCATTGTTCACACATGCACATTCCAGTCCACTTTCTTTGGCTGCCAGGTTACATTGATGTCACACAAACTGTTCTTGTTATATTAACAATAGTTCGATTTTTTTTCAGACAGACCTCATATATATGGGGGTTCTGTAAGAATATGGGATCCCAGGGGAAATTTGGCAGTTGACATTTATATCTGGTCTTCTCAGAAAGAGGAGTAGTGGTTTGGAATGCAAAGGGAAGGTAGGCGATTCACGGGTAGATAAGAAGGAGCAAATGTGTGGTAAACAAATTCTTGACAGGTATCCAGACAAAGAGGGGAGTCTAATGTACAGACTTTGCAGGTTTCAAACCCTAGGCTTCTGCTAATGCAAGAAAGGGGATGTCATGTGGCTACAGAGCTAAGGGCAAGAATATGAGGATGTAAATCTTAGATTTGTAGTGTCCAATGGTAGCCACTAATTACATGAAACTATTTAAATTTCAATTAATCAAAATAAAATTCAATTAAAAATTTGGTTCTTGTTCTGGCAAAGATGGAGGCATAGGTAGAAACCCTTCGCTTCCTCGCACAGCCAAAAAGAGGATAATAACCAAGCTAAAATCCATAAAAAACAGAATTGGGAGAAAATGAAACTGCATGGAACTCTGACAAACATGGAATTAAAGAAACAGTCAACCAGACCAACCAGACCAGTAGGAGGGAGCAGAGGGAGACGGGCAGACAGGCAGACAGGCAGAACCCGCAGCTAGGCATTGGACTGTGTTGGCAGGGCTGGCTAAATGGAAAACTGAGACTCAGAGCTGACTATGGACTATGGCAGGGGTTGCCACAGTGGGAGAAACTCCCAGTGTCACACGACAGTTCATTGAAAAGTGGGGCTAGGATCAAGTGAGCTGCATTGTTCCCTCTCTGACCCTGGCCCCACAGACAGCGCCACAACACAGCAAAGACAGTTGCCCTGCCCTGGTGAATACCTAAGGCTCTGCCCCCTTACAACTTAGCAGGTGTGCCAAGACAAAGAAAGATGGCCCAAATGAAAGAATAGAGCAACACCTCAGAAAGAGAGCTAAGCGAGGAGGAGATAGTTGACCTATTTGATGGAGAGTTCAAAACACTTGTAATCAAAACGCTCACAGAACTGATTGAGCTTGGTTAAAAATGAAAGAACAAATGAAGAACAGCCAAAGTGAAATAAAGCAAAATATTCAGGGAACCAGCAGTGACAGGAAGGAAACCTGGACTCAGATCAACAATTTAGAACAAAAGAAAGAAATAAACATCCAACCAGAACAGAGTGAAGAAACAAGAGATCAAAACAGTGAAGAGAGGCTTAGGAACCTCTGGGACAACTTAAAATGTTCCAATATCCGAATTATAGGGGTGCCAGAAGGATAACAACAGCAAGAAATTGAAAACTTATTTGAATAAATAGTGAAGGAAAGCTTCCCTAATCTAGTGAAGGAAATATAACTTCAGGAAGTCCAGAGAGTCCCAAAGAAGTTGGACCCAAAGAGGAACACACAGAGGGACATCATCATTAAGTTTCCCAAGATTGAAGATCAAGAGAGAATCTTAAAAGCAGCAAGAGGAAAGGAGACAGTCACCTACAAAGGAGTTTCCATGAGGCTATCAGCTGATTTCTCAAAAGAAAATTTACAGGCAAGAAGGGGCTGGAAAGAAGTATTTGGTCATGAAAGGTGAGGACCTACATCCAGGATTGCTCTATCCAGCAAAGGTATCATTTAGAATAGAAGGGCAGATAAAATGCTTCCCAGATAAGGTCAAGTTAAAGGAGTTCATCATCACCAAGCCCTTACTGTATGAAACGTTAAAGGGACTTATCTAAGAAAGTGAAGAAGATCATAAACAGTAAAGTGACAACAGACTCACAACTATCAACAACTGAACCTAAAAGAAAAACAAGAAAAACAATGAAAACCAAAACTAAGCAAATAACTAGAACAGGAAGAGAATCAGAAGAATGGACATCACATGGAGGGTTTTCAGTGAGGAGGGGGAAGGGAGGAATAGGGGGGAAAGGTACAGGGAAGAAGAAGCGTGATTAGTAAGCATAAAATAGACGGGGGAAAATAAAAAATGGTATAGGAAACAGAGGACTCAAAGAACTTACATGTACAACCCATGGACATGAACTAAGTGGGGGGAATGCTGGAGGATTGTGGGGGGGTGAATGGTGGAAGGGGAATAAAGGGAAAAACTGGGAAAACTGATAGATAGCATAATCAGTAAATTATACTTAAAAATAAATTATTAAAACCAACTGAAAAAAGAAGTTAAATTACTGGTCTAAAGTCACATGGCTAGCAAGTGGTAAAACCCAGATTCAAATTAAGGCTGTCTGACTCCAAAGTTTATACTCTAACCTATGCTATGCTTCTAAAGAGAGAGGAAGTATGTTTACCTGAGTTTATGGTGATTGGAGATGGGAGGATGGTAGGTGTGGTATTGATGATATATTAAAGTGGTAGTAGTGATAATGTTAGAAATCTAAATCCTTTTTCCTTAGGAAGACTTCAACAAATAAAGGTCTATACTTGAAAAACAAAACAAAACAGTAAAACCATGCTCTTTATAAATATGCACGAAAATCGCAGAAAAGCAACTAAAAGAGTCTAATGAGGAACTGGGTCTTGGAGATTGAAAGCGGTAGAATGGAGAATTAGTTTTTTGTTATCAGTTTTGTAATTCTCTGTGACTTTTGTAACTACATATGTGAATTACTATGATTAAAAGTTGAATTTGCAAAAAATAATTCATTAGCATTTAATTTGGTGATGAAAGAAATTTATGTTTGTAGTTTAAGGAGACATAAGATGCATCTTAATTGATAGTGTATTTATAGTCTAATAGCTCAAATGTTTTAGTTTTTTTTAAATGAAATTTTCAGCAGTCAAGTCAGATCTGGTATCTGTTAGAATTATCTAAGAAATGTTTCTCCTTTATACCTGGTATGATAATTACTTCTGAATGTATCTTCCTGTTTTCTTTGTAGATTATTTTTGCATGTGTTGGTAGGTTATTTGAGCTCACAAAACAATATTTTTGTTAAAATTTTTGCAAGATACTTGTTTGATATAACTATGGTGACTGCAGCTAACCTTTGTAAATCTGACTTATCACTTCCTTACCACTCATTGTCTCTGTTTTTTATATAGTATACTTTTTTTCACATAGTATTTTACCCCTCATTATTCCTATTCTCTCTTATCACCAATGAAAATGACTTTTTAGGGTTAGAGTTAGCGTTGGGGGGTGGGCTGGGATGGGATTTAAAAGGCAGAAAACTGTTCTTGAACATCAATTAAAATAAAAAAAGAAAACTTTTTAGGGTATTATCTTAGCTGAATTGACCATTTAAAAACTATTTTATTATAATTAGCCTACCATCACACCTTACAACAAATTCATTTTTCGTATATTTAAAGTTTTGATTAGTTTTCTGGCAGTGTTTAGACCAACTAGCTTAGTGGTTCTGATGAGATAACTTTAAAGAATTACATGGTTCATTTTATTTTCTGTTTTCGCCAGTACAATAAATATATTTGTTTTTGCTTTTTTTCTGATAAAGGCAACTTTCATGAGTTGTAAATTTTATACTGTTTAGTGGTTGTACATTGTACTGTTAATAAGAAAACTTTAACGAAATACAGAAAAATTAACTTATTTTTCTAATAAGAAAAGAGAAATAGAATTTTAGTTAGTATTAGTATTGTCAGATTTTTCACTTCATATCATAAGTACAAATTAATTAAACATGCGTCTATCATGATTGTGATATCTTAGATTAACTTGAGATTATTAAAATGTATAAATAAAATCACAGATGGGATTTCTATTTAGACCTATATAATTAAACCTCTCTCTATTATTTATTGACAGATATGTTTAAAGGGTAAAGTACACATATTTAAATACTTAAATATCCAAGCATGTTGCAGGATGGATAAAAAACCAGATTCTCTGGATCTTCCATCATTGAGTAAAAGAATGCCCTCCCAGCCTCTTACAGACAGGTAATGTAATATTCTTATAGTCTTGTTTTATTATTGGTATCTTCTGCATGTGAAAAGTATTTATTAACCCTGAGTGTACTGAACATGTTTAGGCTGATTGGCTCAGCATAAAATCCAATAATCGGCCGAAGTAAAATATCACCATCATAGAATAAACTTCTGAGATGCTAGAATCAATTTGGAATTTTCTTAAAAATTAATTATTATTAAAGCTTTAGTGGTAAAATATAAACATTTGATATTATAGCACAGAAATACTAATTTCTTACCACTTGAGACCTATTAACTTACTCCTGTGGTCACACTATTGCACGTTTGTAATAACAAGTAGAATTTGAATTTGAACTGAATTTGGTGGAAAAATAAGACATTTTGGAGTACTTTCTTGCTTCACATTCTTTATATATTTTATATCTAGATCAAAGATAATTTCTCATCGGTGTTCTTCTGTATGATATTGGTGTTTTTATCCTCATGAGATTTTGAAATGGTAGATTTCATATTCTGTTTTTAATTTATCTTTTCAAGATGTATGTTGGTCTGATTTTATGAAAATATAATTCCATTTACTAGTATGGAAAATAATTGGGATGGGGTGAGACTGCAGAAAGGTAGCCTATGACCCTGTCTGAAATGTTTAAAGGTTTGACATTGTATTTATGACAAAGTTAGACTACTTAGAAAGTCATTACAGTAAGTACTGTTAACAGTGCAAGTTCTGGAATTCCCAAATAGGACTTTTTTATGAATTGTTTCTATTGCCTAAGTAGAATTAAATATCCAAACATTAAATTTAGTTCCTAAAGATCCTTTTGTTTAATATTATGAATGATAGTAAACCAAACAATTCTATAAAACTTAGAATTAATTCATTTTATAACCTCTATTAGTCTGCTTTATATTTATTTATAGATGATGTTACTTTAGTAACAGCATTCCTTATATTAGTCCTCTATTTATTTTACAAGTACAGTAACATGCCTACTGGCACATTCTGGGTATGTTTTGTTGAATGATGTACACATTGGTCTTAGCTTTCATATAGCCCACAGTCTAATGTAAAAGTCAGTTAATAAATAAAACAAGGAAATACAATAAAATAATTTTAAATTTTCTTGCTATGAAGGAAAGAAATATGTTTCAGAAGTAAAGATAAAAAATTTATCTTTGGTGAGATGAGGTTTCAAGGTAAGACCTGAAAGGAGAAAAGGTAGCTGTGTAAAGACAGAGAGGAAGAGACGTACAAAGGCCTTACATTAAGAAGAGACGCGGTGTGTTAAAAGACTGAAGGGAGACTAGTATGGTCGGAGCAGAGCGGCTGAAGGGTAGAGGGTACGAGTTGATTTTGGTTAGTGAGGACTCAAGTCATGTAGGGGTTTTGGAGACTGTGAAAAGGAGTTTAAATTGCACTCCTTGGACAGCATGGGAATAACATAAATCTGATTTCTGTTGAAAAAAACTATCTTGGCTCTTGCAGGGAGAATAGATTGGAAGTAAACAAACACAGAAGCATAGGGACTAGGTAGGTTGGTGCAGTACTTCCATGAGATCAAGGAGTCTTGAATAGGGTGATTGTAGTAGGATGAAAAGGAGTGGACAGAATTGAGATATATTTTGGAGATGGTCTCTAGCAGTGTCACCCAATTGAAATATAATGTGAGCCACATATGGGATTTTAAATTTTCTTGTAACCCATTAAAAAAAAGTAAAAAAAAGAAACAGGTGAAATTAATTTTAACAACACACATTATTTAACTCAGTATAGCCAAAATATTTTAACATGGGATTTAGATATAATAAATTAGTGAGTCAATTTGCATTCTTTTTTTCCCTATTAAATTTTTGAAATCTTGTGTGTATATTATTTACACATTTACAGAACGTCTCAGTTTGGACTGACTATACTGAAAGTGCTCAAAAGCGATATACACCTAGTGGGCGCTGCATTGGGCACTGCGGGTCCACAGAGTTTACTTACAAGTTGACTCGGGTGTGCTCATCCCTTGCTCACAGCCCATACTGAAGTACCTAGACAATTCTTGTATGTTCATTTCACTTTCAGACTCATGCCCTTGCCTATATTGTTCTTACTACTTATAAGACCGTCTAGTACCTTGACTATCTTGTAAATGCTTTATTCTACAAAAATAAGCATTACAATAGTTATGTATATCAGCTTTTGGACTCAGACATAATGTGGATATAAAGCCCTTCTCCAAGTCTTAAAAGCTGTGTTCTTGTGTCATAATATCTCTGGTCCTCAGTTTTCTTTCTTTTTTTTCCTCCTCAGTTTTCTTATATGTAAACAATCATATGGATGATGTCAGGATTAAATGAAATAATGTCTATGCAGTACTTAACACATTGCCCTACCCATAATAATTCCTCAACAAGTAGCTTGTTATTAACATTGTCATCTTTTAGAAATACACAGATGTATTTTAGTATAGTACATAGTATTCTTGTGCAGTGGAGTTGGATGCATTTCAAATCTTAATCACTGTTTAATCTCTTAATTCCCCTGTGACCTATGTTATGTAATCTCTCTGAGCTTTTTTTTTATTTAAAATGTTAACAGTACCCACTTTATAAGCTTGTTGTGAGAATTAAATGTACACTTGGCAATTGGTGGTTACAAAATAGTTAGGGATGTGAAGTACAGCATGGGAATGTAGTTAATAACATTGTAATAACTGTATGGTGCTAGGGGGGTACTGGAAATATCACGGGAGAACAATTGGTAAAATATATGATTGTCTAACCACTATGTTGTACACCTGAAACTGATGCAAAATAATATTGAATGTAAACAGTAAGTGAAAGATAAAATTTAAATTAAAAAAGAATAAAAATAATAAATAAGTTTTTAAAAATAGTTTTGGAGCCCATACTTGAAAATACAATGTAGGGCTCAATTCAACATAAAGCTGAAGTATTTAATGATAACAAAAATAACAATGTTAATAGTAATACAAAAAATATATATGTGTGCTTGGCAACTAGTTCAGTAAATGATATTTGATAAATGTTGTAATTTTCCCTCTTGGACAGTTAACTTTTATAAGCTTTACTGTACTCATTTGTAAAAAGAGATAATGCATACATTGTGGAATGTAAGGATTATTAGTAAAATATGAAGTACTTTTGGCACAGTATCTAACATTTAACAAATATTAGCAATTTTCGCATCTTTTTATCCTTCAAGACTAAGCTCAAATGCCATTTTCTTAGATAAGACTGTTCCTAAGCCTTAGCAAGGAAAATTAGTTAATTTCTCTTTTCTCACAGCACTTTATATTTGCCCTTGACATAGTCTTCAAAACATATAAACATTACTTCTCTTCTGGTCTGAGACCCCTTTGTGGTCAAACATTTTAAAATTTATCTCATTTTATCTCATCTCAGGCTTTCAACATAGTGCCTTACAGTTGGTAATTGCTTCCCTATATTTCTTAATATACCCCAGAAAAGTATAAAAATCATTATTTGGGGAGGAAATACAGCATAGTGATTAAGACCAGGGGGGTTAGTGTTAGATAATCTTGGGATCAAATTTAGACTGCCATTTGCAAGTTTCATGTCATTGGGTAAATTGTTCAGCCCCTCCTGGCCTTGGTTTCCTCATCTGTAAAATGAGAAAACACCAACAATCTGCTAGAGTTTTCATGAGAAATATTTGAGGTATCGTCTTTAAAGCACTTAGTCCAATTTTTGGCACATGATAAGTGGTCAATGTAGAGTGTTTTGTAAATTTGCAAATTAAAGTGAAAAATACTTTGTAACCTCATTGGCATACTGTGTAATTCAGAAATTTGTAAAGACAGCTCTGACCTCACACCAAAACAATTGTTTATTCAATGCTTTGCAGACTTTGTTTTGCATTTTCTGTTTTCTTAATTATTAAATGGACATTATTTATGAAGCTATAGAATATTTTTAGAACTAATGAAGAATAAACTGAAAAAACTTCATCATTCTATAGTGAAATTTGTCCAACCAATGACCAAAAACAGAAAGGTGGTTTTTTTTTTTTGTCAAGATGATTTTGTAGCAAGACTATCTGCTTTTCTGAATTTCATAGGAGAAATAATAGTAGCCTATTATTAACAATTGACACTTTATAACAGAGTACATGGAGGAAAAATATTTCATGAAGGACACAAATAAAGTGTTTTGTAGGAAGATTGTTGACATTTTTCCCCTGTGTCCTTAAGGATCTTAGATATCAAAAGTGCATATCCTGTATTATATAGCAAAAATTTAGGTCAAATCTATATTATCTATTTAAGAAGGAAATCCTAACTGTGCTTAGAATTTTTGTTTCCATAGTATGGAGGATTTTTATCCAAATAAAAATCCTGGTCCTGACTCTGGAATTGGAAGTGATAATGGAGAGAAACGATTATCTGCAACAGAAGTGAGTATTTTTTATTGCTAATCTATTTTATTTTAAAAATTTATTAGAGCTTTGAAATAGATACTTGTGAATATTTAATTTATTTTGTTTAAAAATATAATATCATTACATTAAAACTTTTTATCCATTGATTTTAGAGAGAGAGAGAAGAAGGAAGAGAGAGCGAGGGAGAGAAACCTCAGTTTATTTTTGCACTTACTTATGCATTCATGGGTTGATTTCTTGTATGTGCTCTGACTGGGGACCAAACTTGCAACCTTGGCATATTGGTACAGCGCTCTAACCAACTTAGCTACCCAGCCAGGGCACATCATTACATTTTATGACTTCAAATGTAAACAGGCACATTTTTAAAAGCAAAACAGGAAACTTTAACATACTACTTTTCGGTTTGAAAACTGGAGGTGTAAATCAAATATTCTACACTTTATATGTGAAATTGAAGCAACTAAATTCTTAATCATATGTTTAAAATGCCTTGTTGATGCTTGGGCTTATTTCTCCCAGCCATCAGATGATGACACAATCAGCCTTCACTCTCAAGTGTCAGAATCAAATAGAGAACAGACATCAAGAAATGACAGTCACTCAACTGGAAGCAAACCTGATTCTCAGAAAGGTGATCCATATGTTTTTGCTATATTTATTTTATAGACATAGCCCTTAGTAAAAGTGGATGTTTTATTAAAAGTGGCCTTTGAAAAATATTATCTTTGGCTAACTCTTTCATTGAGAAAACACACTTTTCTTTTAAGCACTGCAGTGTCAGAGCATACTATTCACATATTTTTTTAATTTTTACTATTGATTTTAGAGAGAGGGGAAGGGAAGGAGAATGAGAAGGAGAGAAACATTGATGTTAGAGAGAAACATCTATCAGTTACATCTCACACATGTGCTGACCTGGACCAAACCCACAACACAGGCCTGTGCCATGACCGAGAATTGAACCTACAACCTTTTGGTTTATGAGATGATGCTCAACTGAGCCACACCAGCAGGGCACTATTCATATTTTTTTAAATATTTTATTTATTTACTTTTAGAGAGAAGGGAAGGGAGGGAGAAAGAGAAAACATCGATCAGTTACCTCTCCAATGTGCCCCAACTGGGAACCAAACCCACAATCCAGGCATGTGCTCTGACTGGGAATTGAACCCGCAACCTTTTGCTTCGTGGAACAATACCCAACCAACTGAGCCACACTGATCAGGACAATATTTTTTTAATAAATATTATTTTATACTTAGACCAGGAGGTGTATGATTTTATTGACCCCAACACAGAAGATGTAGCAGTTTCTGAACAAGGAGATACACATGTTGGATCCTTTGTTTCTTTCCTTAAGGTAAAGGAAACTTTGAACAAATATTAATAACATGTTTTCCTTGATCTAACAAAAATGGACCATACAATTTAAATGGTAACTTTCTTTTATATAAGGGAAAAGAAAAAGGCCTTGAAAAATTGCAGAAAAATGAAGAATTAGGAGATGAAAAAAGGTAAGCACACATACAAATTCTCAAATTCAAATGCTACTTATAAATACTTGAAATATTTTTAAGATATTCCTACTTGAAAGAATATAATTTTTGTTGGTTTGCCTGTTGTATTCAGATAATTAATTTGCAAATACTTCGTCTGCTCGAACAAAACAAAAGGTTGAGTGTAGTATATACATGTTTTCCCCCAGAAATGTAATAATAATGTTTCCTGTGATTATTACTGAGGAGGACTGTATTTTCACATACATTGCTTCATTTGAGCTATTTATCAAGACTTTAAAATAGATGGTATTGGCATCATATGACAAGAAAACTGAGAGACCCAGCATTTCAGATGTCTGCAACTCAGGTGTTCTGACTCTTAGTCTGACTCTTTTATTGAGAAAATATGCTTTCCATCAGATTGGTCATAGTAATGTTAGGAGTAGTTGATATTTTATTAAAATAATTGTGCTTTGGATCTTTTCTGTGTCATTTATTTTATGAAATGATGGAATATGACCTACTACATTTTTTCAGTCACTCCTTTAAGTTCCTTCATAGCTGCAGAAAGGAAAGGAGGAGCATTTGTTGAATATCTACCACATACCAGAATCTGTGCTATATGCTTTTGCATCGTTCTTATATAATCTTCACTGAATCTGCTGAGTAGATACTGTTCTCATATTTACAGCTGAGGCAGATGAAGCTTGGAGACTGAAGGTTCTTGCCTAGAACCACTTAGCTAGGTCCAGTAGAACCTAGGGTATAAACAGCCCTCTCTGATCCCTGTGATTTTCTCTTTTCTCTACATTGTGCTTCCTCTAAATGACTTCACTGGTATATTTTTAAGCAGTCATTAATTAATCATTTCTGGGACATCATAAGGAGGTGCATTGTTTTGTCTTATACTCTATATGTTTAATTCTTTTACTTTCTCACCTTATCTCACAAAGACAGTTGGCTAAACTTGAGAGTTACTGGTGGCATACAAGTTATGGTAAAGATACAAAGTCTTAGGATTTGATACTTTTTTTTTTAATTAATACCTTCGAGATAAAATTACTAGAATTTGGTGGGCAATTTATTTTAAAATTTGTTCTCTTTGAATGATAAAAATTATGTATTTTAATGAGTATTTTTGGAAAATTTGCCAGTCTTATTTGAACCTATTTTGTATTTCTTCTACTTAAACATTTTGCACAGAGATTTTAAAGGTTACTATAAATAAACTTATGTAAAGAAGGTGGTTTAATAAAATAAAAGTTTTAGACCGGCCATATAGACTTCTGCAGCTCTTATTGCACTCAATGCTGGGGAGTATACATTATTAAATTTTTATGGGCATTACACATTTCAGAAATGAAAAGTAATACTACAGTTTCCTTTGTTAGCCATTAATTATATTAATATAACAAGTATGTCACATTTTCTGTTTAGTAGAGGGGATGGATATGTTTTTATATTCTTTTTTAAGTTTGACAATTGAATATTTATTTATTTTTAAAGTATTTTTATTGATTATGTTATTAGTTTCCCCAAATTTTCCTCCTTTATCCCCCCTCCACCCTGCCCCTCAACCCTCCAGCATTCCCCCCCACCCCTTAGTTCATGTCCATGGGTTGTACATATAAGTTCTTTGAGTCCTCTGATTCTTACACCATTTTCATCTTTCCCCATCTATTTTATGCCTACTAATTATGCTTCTTCTTCCCTGTATCTTTTCCCCCCTATTCCTCCCTTCCCCCTCCCCACTGAATTTCTTCCATGTGATCTCCATTTCTTTGATTCTATTCCTGATCTGGCTGTTTGCTTAGTTTTTGTTTTCGTTCTTTTTTCTTTTCTTTTAGATTCATTTGTTGGTAGTTGTGAGTTTGTTGTCATTTTTATTGTTCATATTTTTTATCTTTTTTCTTAGATAAGTCCCTTCAACGTTTCATATAGTATGGGCTTGGAGATGTTGAACTCCTTTAACTCGACCTTATCTGGGAAGCACTTTATCTGCCCTTCCATTCTAAATGATAGCTTTGCTGGATAGAGTAATCTTGCATGTAGGTCCTTGCTTTTCATGACTTCAAATACTTCTTTCCAGCCCCTTTTTGCCTGCAAGGTTTCTTTTGAGAAATCAGCTGATAGCCTTATAGGAACTCCTTTGTAGGTAACTGTCTCCTTTTCTCTTGTTGCTCTTAGGATTTTCTCTTTGTCTTTAATCTTGGGTAACTTAAGGATAATGTGCCTTGGTGTGTTCCTCTTTGGCTCCAACTTCTCTGGGACTCTCTGGGCTTCCTGGACTTCTTGGAAGTCTATTTCCTTTGCCAGATTGGGGAAGTTTTCCTTCATTATTTGTTCAAATAAGTTTTCAGTTTTTTGCTGTTGGTCTTCTCCTTCTGGCACCCCTGTAATTCAGATATTGGAACATTTTAGGTTGTCCCAGAGAGTCCTCAGCCTCTCTTCATTTTTTTGGATTCTTGTTTCTTAGTTCTGATCCAGTTGGATGTTTATTTCTTTTTTGTGTGTGTGTTCCAAATTGTTGCTTTGAATCCTGTTTTTCTTCTTGTTACTGTTGGGTCCTTGAATATTTTGCTTTATTACATTTTGGGTATCCTTTATTTGTTCTTTGATTTTTCAACCAAGCTCAATTGGTTCTGTGAGCATTTTGATTACCAGGGCTTTAAATTCTCCATCTGTTAGGTGTCAATGTTCTCATTGCTTAGTTCTGAGCTTTTGCTGTGTTCTTTCATTTGGGCCATATTTCTTTGTCTTGGTACACCTGATAAGTTGTAAGGGGGTGGGGCCTTAGGTATTCACCCAAGCAGGGCAACCCTCTTTTCTGCGCTGCCTGTGGGGGAGGGGCCAGAGAGGGAGCAATGCAGTTCTCCTGCTGGTCTCAAGCGCACTTTCCAACAGACTCTTGAGTCAGACTGGAAGTATCTCCCACCTTCTCAACCCCAGCCGTAGCCCACAATCAGCTCTGAGTCTCAGTTTTCCCCTTAAATCATCCCTCCATGCAGTTCTGCCAAGTTCGGCAGTCGGCCCCACCCCTTGGCCACCTCAAAACAGTTTTTCTGAGTTTTTTCTGAGTCTCCAGCCCCTTACCAGTCTGGTTCTGGTTGTTCTGGTTGATTTTTTCTTTTTTTTTTTAAGATTTTATTTATTTATTTTTGGAAAGGGAAGGGAGGGATGGAGGGAGAGAGAGAAACATCAATATGCGGTTGCTGGGGGCCACGGCCTGCAACCCAGGCATGTGCCCTGAATGGGAATCGAACCTGCGATGCTTGGTTGGCAGCCCACGCTCAATCCACTGAGCCACGCCAGCCAGGGCGATTTTTTCTTTAATTTCTTTATTGTCGGAGTTCCATGCAGCTTGATTTTCTGGTGCTTCTGGTTGTTCATTGATTTTAGATTGGTTGTTATCCTCCTTTTTGTTGTGAGAGGAAATAAAGTGTTTCTTGGCCATCTTGGCCAAAACTCTGTTTTTATATTCTTTAATTATTCCTTATTTCTTATTTTACTGTTTTAAATACAAGGACATTAAGATTTTAGCTTTTGCATGGTACTAAAAACAAAAAATGACTTCTAATTCTGGAAGCTGGCATAAAATAAGGAGACTTGACTTGGGGTGATGAACACAGAATGCAGTATACAGGGGATGTATAAAGGAATTTTACACCTGAAACTTATATAATGTTATTAACCAATGTTACCCCAATAAATTCAATAAATAGAAACTAAAAATAAAATAAATGAAAAAAATCTTCTGCCTTATTTTTGGACAACCATGTTTGTGTCGCCTCTCAGACTTGGAAAAGAACAGTTACTTGCCGAGGAAGAGGATGATGATTTGAAGGAAGTAACTGATTTGAAGAAAGTAGCTGCTCAGTTATTGAAGCAAGAGCAAAAGAACAGGTATATTTTTGTAATGAGGTTTAAGAAGGCAAATTTAATATTCACCAAATCTGATTATTTAAAGATTATCCAATAAAGTATATGAAGTTTCCAGTAAAAAATAAGCCTATTTTAAGTTTTATTTGAAGGGACTAATTGCTAAAAGACAGTAGGAAATACTTAGGAGAAAAATTTAAAGTTACATATACAATTAAGAAAATATAGTCATAATGTCATTATATTTAATTATTGCTTAAGTATATCTTTTTTATTCCTGTGTGCTAAATAATAATTATTTGTTGATATTGATTTTAGCTCACAATAGCATTAGATATGTTATAAGCATTTTATGAATACATCATAAGTACATAGTGTGCTTTTTATCAGATTCTTAATTACTTGGGATATGTGTAAACTTCTTAGAAATGAATTGAATTATATAATGGATGATTAAATCAGCTTTATAATTTGAGGATCACAGGTTCATTTTGATCTATTTGTTGGTCGGCTAACATTTCTCTCTTTGGCTAAGTTGTGCCCAAACGCTTGTCTTCGTCAGTGACAAAGACATTGTATGAATGAAATAAAATCAGTGGAAGCTCTTTTTTTTCAATTACAGTTTATATTCAATATTATTTTTTATTGCAAATGTACAGCATGGCGGTTAGACAATTGTATACTTTACAAAGTGTTCTTGCCACTCTCAGTATTATCAGTACATAGCTGGCACCATACACAGTTGATACAATATTATTGACTTATTTCCTATACTGTACTTCAGATACTCGTGGCTGTTTCGTAACTCCCAATCTGTGCTTTTCTATACCTTCACCTTTACTACGCAGTCCCCCAGCCAGGTTGCCCTCTGGAAAACATTAGTGCTTCCTCTGTATGTATGGATTTGTTTCTGTTTTGCTTGTTCATTTATATTGTTGTATAGATTCCAAATATAAGTGAAATTATGGGATATTTGGCTTTGTATGACTGACATATTTCACTTAACATAAATACTCCGGTCCATCCATGCTGTTGCAAGTATTATGATTTTGTTATTTTTTATGACCGAGTGATATTCCACAGTATATATGTACCACTTTTTCTTAATCCCCTCATCTGTTGATGGATGCTGGGGTTGTTTCCATATTTTAACTATTGTAAATAATGATGCATTGAACATAGGGGTGCTTCTGTCCTTTCAAATGCCTGCTTTGGTTTTCTTTGGATATGTTCCAATAAGTGGATCTCGGGGTCATAAGCAGTTCCATTTTTAATGTTTTTGAGATATCTCCATACTGAATGCACTGCATTCCCACCAAAAGTGCACTAGGGTTCCCTTTTCTCCACATCCTCGCCAACACTTACTGTTTGTTGATGGTAGCTATTCTGACAGGCATATGTTGATATGTCATTGTAGTGTTAATTTGCATTTCTCTCGTAATTAGTGATGTTGAGCATCTTTTCATATGTCTGTTGGCGATCTCTATGTCCTCTTTGAAGAAGTGTCTTCAGGATCGCTGTCCATTTTTTTAATTGGATTGTTTGTTTTGGTGTTGACGTGTCTGAGTTAATTGTCAATTCTGGATATTAACCCCTTATCAGATGTATCATTGTCAGATGTTTACCCATTCAGTGCATTGTCTTTTTATTTGTTGATGGTTTCCTTTGCTGTGCAAAACCTTTTTATTTTGATGTAGTCCCATTTGTTCATTTCTTCTTTTCTTTCCCTTGTCCGACTAAATACATCAGAAAAAAATATTGCCAAAGGAAAGGTCCTAGATTTTACTGCCTATGTTTTCTCCTCAATTTTTATGGTTTTGAGACTTACTTTTAAGTCCTTAATCCATTTGAGTTTATTCTTGTATATGGTGAAAGAAAGTGGTTGAGTTTTATTTTTTGCATGTATCTGTACAATTTGCCCATTCCTGTTTATTGAAATGAATGTCTCTACTCCATTATATGTTCTTGCTTTATTTGTCAAGTATTTTTTTGTTTATGTATGTATTGATTCATCTGTTTATCTGTTGTACATCTTGTTAGAAAAAAATCACATATATGGACCAGATATTTCTCTTTCAGTACAGGAACTTAGACAATTCTCTTCATTTCTCTAAATCTTGGGGGGAGGTTGTATTTTCTTTTTTTAAATTATTTTATTGCTGCTCAATTACAGTTGTCTATATTTACCCCCAACCACAACCAAACCCACCTCCCACCCTTGCTTCCATGCCCCCCCATGATTTTGTCCATGTGTCCTTTGCAGTTTTTCCTGAAAACCATTCCATCCATTATTTCCTCCCACTTCCCCTTTGATTACTGTGAGATGGTTCTTAATTTCACTGTCTCTAGTTATATTTTGCTTGCTTATTTGTTTTGTTAACTAGGTTCCACTTAAATGTGAGGTCATATGGTATTTGTCTTTCACTGCCTGGCTTATTTAATTTAGTGTAATGTTCGCCAGTACCATCCATACTGTTGCAAAGAGTAGGAGATCCTTATTTCTCTCTGCTGCATAGAATTCCATTGTGTAAATGCACCATAGTTTTTTGATCCACTCATTTACTGATGGGATTTAGGTTGCTTCCAGCACTTGACAATTGTAAATTGTGCTGCTATGAACATTGGGGTGCATAAGTTCTTTTAGATTGGTGTTTCAGGGTTCTCAGGATATAATCCCAGCAGTGGAATTGCCCAGTCAAAAGGCAGTTCCATTTGTAGTTTTCTGAGGAAATTCCATACTGTTTTCCACACTGGCTACACCAGTCTGTATTTCCACCAACAGTTCACTAGAGTTCCCTTTTCTCCACAACCTCAGTAGTGCTTGTTTCTTGAATTGTTTTAGATGGCCATTCTTACTAGTATAAAGTAGGATCTCATTGTGGTTTTCACTTGCATCTTTTTGATGGCTAGTGATGCTGAGCATCTTTTCATATGTCTCTGGAACCTCTGTATGTCCTCCTTAGAGAAGTGTCTTTTCAAGTCTTTTGCCCATTTTTTAATTGGGATTTTTGTCTTCCTGGAGTGGAGTCATGTGAGTTCTTTATATATTTTAGAGATCAAACCCTTGTCTGAGGTATCATTGGCAAATATGTTTTCCCATACAGTTGGTTCTCTTTTCATTTTAATGCTATTTTCTTTAGCCATGCAGAAGCTTTTTAATTTGTTGTGGTCCCATTTCTTTATTCTTTCTTTTATGCCCCTTGCTTTAGGGGACATATCAGTGAAAATATTGCTGCATGGAATGTCTGAGATTTTTCTGCCAATGTTTTTTTCCAGGACTTTAATGGTGTCACGACTTATACTTAAGTCTTTTATGTACCTTGAATTTATTTTTGTGTATGATGTAAGTTGGTGGAGTTTCATTTTTTTTGCATGTAGCTGTCCAGATAACCCAACACCATTTATTGAAGAGGCTATTTTTACTCCATTTAATGTTTCTGCCCCCTTTGTGAAATATTAATTGACCACAGAGACTTGGGTTTATTTCTAGGCACTCTGTTCCATTGATCTATGTGTCTCTTCTTATGCCAGTACCAGGCTGTTTTGATTACAGTGGCCTTGTAATACAGTTTGATATCGGGTATTATGATCCCTCTTACTTTGTTCTTTCCCAAAATTGGTGAGGCTCTTCACGGCCATTTATGGTTCAATATACATTTCTGAAATGTTTGTTCTATGTCTGTGAAATATGTCATTGGACCTTTAAGTGGGATTGCATTTAATCTACAAATTGCTTTGGGTAATATGAGCATTTTTTTCTTTTTTTCTTTTATTTTATTTTATTGATTATGCTACTACAGTTGGCCCATTTTCCCCCCTCACTCCCCACCACCCTGCCCATCCCCTCCCACCCTCATTCCCCCCTTTAGTTCATGTCCATGTGTCATAAGTTCTCTAGTGTCTACATGTCCCATACTATTCTTACCCTTCCCCTGTCTATTTTCTCCCTACTGTCTATGCTACTTATTCTCTATATCTTTTCTCCTTCCTTCCTCCTCCTACTTCCCTGTTGCTAACCCTCCATTTGATGACTTTTTTTTACTGTTCATATTTTTAATCTTCTTTTTCTTAGGTAAGTCCCTTTAACATTTCATATAGTAAGGGCTTGGTGATGATGAACTCTTTTAACTTGGCCTTGTCTGAGAAGCAGTTTATCTGCCCTTCCATTCTAAATGAAAGCTTTGCTGGATAGAGCAATCTGGGATGTAGGAACTTGCTTTTCATGACTTGGAATACTTCTTGCCAGCCCCTTCTTGCCTGTAAGGTCTCTTTTGAGAAATCAGCTGACAGTCTGATGGGAACTCCTTTGTATGTTACTGTCTCCTTGTCTCTTGCTGCTTGTAGGATTCTCTCCTTCATTTTTACTTTGGCTAATGTAATTATGATGTGCCTTGGCGTGTTCCTCCTTGGGTCCAACCTCTTTGGGACTCTCTGAGCTTCCTGGACTTCCTGGAAGTCTATTTCCCTTGCCAGATTTGGGAAGTTTTCCTTTAATATCTGTTTAAATAAGTTCTCAATTTGTTGCTTTTCCTCTTCCCCTTCTGGTACCCCTATAATTCGGATGTTGGAACGTTTAAAGGTGTCCTGGAGGTCCCTAAGCCTCTCCTCAGTTTTTTGAATTCTTGTTTCTTCATTCTTTTCTGTTTGGTTGTTCCTTTCTTCATTCTGGTCCACTCCATTGATTTGAGTCCCAGTTTTCTTCCCCTCACTATTGGTTCCCTGTGCGTTTTCCTTCATTTCTCTTATCGTAGCCTGCATCCGTTCATCTAATTTATGTCCAAAGTCAACCAATTCTGTGAGCTTCCTGATCAACAGTGCTTTGAACTGTGCATCTGGTAATTCGGCTATCTCTTGGTCACTTAAAAAAATTGGTTCTGGGGCTTTCAAATATGTTTGAGCCATCTTTTTAATTTTCCTTTGGTTTGGTTGCGGCTGTTTCGTAAGGGTGGCAGAGCCTTAGGTGTTCACCAGGGCGGGGCACCCCAGTCGCTGGGTTGTGATGTTGTATGTGGGGGCGGGGTCTGAGAGGGAACAATGGCGCCTGCTCTGCTCTCTCTAGGACTTCCGTTCCCTCCACTGCCTCCCACAAGCAAACTGGGCCCTTGCTGTGCTGGCTCCCGGGCGGTGGGCTGGTGTACTTTCTCGGACTCT
The DNA here is from genome assembly GCA_004024845.1 of Tonatia bakeri. Taxonomy (NCBI): domain Eukaryota; kingdom Metazoa; phylum Chordata; class Mammalia; order Chiroptera; family Phyllostomidae; genus Tonatia; species Tonatia bakeri. The sequence continues at coordinate 14,173 of PVIA01010296.1, read as the reverse complement.
GTGGGCTTCCCCGAGAAGTCTCCTGTGAGGCTGAGAGAGTCTCCCGGCCTCAGCTCCCAGACGGGGCTCTTAAGCTTTGAAACGTGGCGGCGCTGCCCGTTTTCGCTTAGTTTGTGCGCAAACGTGTGGCTGCGGACAGCCAGCTGCCCTGCGCCCCTCACTGGGTCTGCTAGTCGCCTCCGCCCTTCCGCGCCCAGGGTCCGCCACCGGTCCGTCCGCTGCCGTCTGCGCCCTGCACGCCTGCGCGCCCACCAGCCAGCACCTCTTCCCGCCGGGAACCCTCGACCCCACTTCGCAGGCCTCCCGACTCCGCCGCTCCTTACAGGTCTAGATGTACTGGAGCCCGACTTCTGTTCAATTAATTTCTCTCTGTTCTGGTTGTTAATTGTTTCTCAATCTTTGTTGTCTTCAGTCTTGGTTGTGTGAGGAAGCACAGTGCGACTGCCTGTGCCTCCATCTTGGCCGGAACTCGTAATATGAGCATTTTGAAGATGTTAATTTTTCCAGTCCATGAGCATGTTACCTGCTTCCATTTCTTTGTGTCTTCCTTCATTTCTTTCTTTAGTGTTGTATAGTTTTCTAAGTACAGGTCTTTTATCTTTTTGGTTAGGTTTATTCCTAGGTACTTTATTTTTCTTGTTGCTATAGCAAATGTGTTTTTTCCCTGATTTCTGTGTCTGATATTTCATTGTTGGTGTACAAAAATACCTTTGATTTCTGAGTATTGGCTTTGTATCCCGCTATTTTGCCAAACTCATTTATTAGGTCAAGTAGTTTTTTGGTGGACTCTATAGGATTTCCTATGTACACTATCTTGTCATGTGCAGATAATGACAGTTTTGCTTCCTTCTTTCCAATTTGGATGCCTTTTATTTCCTTTTCTTGTCTGATTGTTGTGGCTAGGATTTCCAGTACTATGTTGATTAGGAGTGGTAAAAGTGGACATCATTGTCTTATTCCAGATATTAGTGGGGAAGCTATAAGGTTTTGCCTATTGAGTATGATGTTGGCTGTAGTTCTCTCAGATATGGCCTTTATTATGTGATGAATGCTCCCTCTGTTCCCACTTTTCTAAGTGTTTTTATCATAAATGGGTGCTGTACCTTATCAAATGCTTTTTCCACATCTATTGATATGATCATGTGATTTTTTTCTGTGCTTTTGTTTATGTGATGTATTACATTTACTGGTTTGTGAATATTGTATCATTCCTGGGATGAATCCCACTTGATCATGGTGTATGATCTTTTCAACGTATTGCTGGATGTGGTTTGCCAGTATTTTGTTTAGGAGTTTAGTATCTATGTTCATTTTCGATATTGGCCTGAAGTGTTCTTTCTTCATTATGTCTTTATGTGGTTCTGGGATTAAGATGACGCTGGCTTCATAAAAAGAGTTTAAGAGTCTTCCATCTTCTTGGATTTTTTGGAACAATCTGTGAAAGATAGGGGTTAGCTCATCCTTAAATGCTTTGTAAAATTCTCCTCTTAAACCATCTGGTCCAGGACTTTTGTGTGTTGAGAGTTTTTTGATTACTGCTTCAATTTCATCTGCTGTTATTGGTCTGTTCAGGCTTTCTGCTTCTTTTTCATTCAGTTTTGGAAGATTATATTTTTCTAGAAATTTTTCCAATTCACCTAGGTTTTCAAGTTTCTTAGCATATAGTTCTTCATAGTGATTTCTTACTATCCTTTGAATTTCTGTGGTGACAGTTGTAATCTCTCCTCTTTCATTTTTGATTGTGTTTATTTGGGTCCGCTCTCTTTTTGTTCCTGATAAGTCTGCTTAAAGGCTTTTCAATTTTGTTTTATCTTTTCAAAGAACCAGCTCCTGAATGTATTGAATTGTGCTTTTAGTTTCTATGTCATTTAATTCTTCTCTGATCTTGGTTACTTCCTTCCCTCTACTTTCTCTGAGCTGTCTTTGTTGTTGTTCCTCAAGTTTTTGTAGGCATAGGGTTACATTGTTTATTTGAAATATTTCTATCTCTTTTACGTAGGCTTGTATGGCTATGGACTTCCCTCTCAGGACTGCCTTTGCTGTGTCCCATAAGTAAGTTTTAGGTTCTTGTGAGTTCATTTCCATTTGTTTCCAGAAACCTTTTGATTTCTTCCCTAATTTCATTCTTGAGCCATTAATTGTTTAATAGCATGCTATTCTATCTCCATGATTTTGAGTGTTTTGAGGTCTTTTCCTTGGTGTTGGTTTCTAATATCAGTCCCTTTTAGTTGAAGAAAATGCTTGATATGATTTCAATTTTCTTGGCTTTGTTGAGGTTTGTTTTGTGTCCTATCATGTGGTCTGTCTTTGAAAATGTTCCATATGCATTTGAAAAGAATGTGTATTTTGCTTCTTTGGGATGAAAGGTCTGTATATATCAGTTAAGTCCATCTGATCTAGGGCATTTTTCAATGTCACAATATCTCTATTGATATTTTTTTGATGATCTATCAATTTTTGACAGTAGGGTATTAAAATCACCTACTGTAATTTTCAGACTGTGTATGTCTTTCTTGAAGTCCTTCAAGATTTTCTTTATGTATTTGGATGCTCCTGTATTGGGTGCATATATATTTATAAAGTTTGTATCTTCTTGGTGGATTCTTCCCTTGAGTATTATGAAGTTCCCTTCTGGGTCTCTTTTTATGTCTCTCTTTTTGAAATCTATTTTGTCTGATAAGAGTACTGCCACCTTGGCTTTTTTTTTTTTTCTGTCTATATGCTTGGAATATTTTTTTTTCAATCCCTTTGCTTTCACACTGTGTATGTCTTTTGTTCTGAGGTGGGTCCTTGTAGGCAGCATATGTGTGGTTCATGATTTCTTATCAATTTAGCTATTATTTTTCTTTTGATTGGGGTATTTAATCCATTTATGTTTTAGGTTATTATTGATAGGTACATATTCATTGCCATTTTTTCTTACCTGTGTTCCTCTCTCTCTTGCTGTTTTCTTCCTGTTCTTAAAAAAGATCTTTTTTTAAAATATTTTATCCATTTATTTTTAGAGAGGGAAGGGAAGGAGAAAGAGAGAGAAAGAAACATCAATGTGCGGTTGCTGGGGGCCATGGCCTGCAACCCAGGCATGTGCCCTGACTGGGAATCGAACCTGCGATGCTTTGGTTCGCAGCCCGCGCTCAATCCACTGAGCTATACCAGCCAGGGCTTTAAAACAGATCTTTTAGCATCTCTTGCATAGCTGGTTTGGAGGAGGTGTATTTTTTGAGTCTTCTTTTGTCCAGGAAGCTCCTTGTTACGCCTTCTATTTTAATTGAGAGCGTTGTTGAATGAAGTACTCTGGGTTGCAGGGCTCTCATTCTCATTACTTAGAATATTCCTTGCTAATCTCTTCTGGCTTGGAGTGTTTCCATTGAGAAGTCAGCTTCTAGTCTTATCGGGAGTCCCTTGTATGTTACTTCTTGTGTCCCTTGCTGCCTTCAAGATTCTTTCTTTGTCTTGGCATTTTGCCATTTTAATTATGATGTCTTGAGGTGGGCCTCTTTGGGTTCCTCTTGATTGGGACTCTGTGTTTCCTGGATTTGCGTGACTTTTTCTCTCATCAAATTAGGGAAGTTTTCCATCATTACTTTTTCAAACAGGTTTTCTATCCCTTGCTCCTCTTCTTCTCCTTCTGGTATCTCTATTATATGGATATTATTACGTTTCATGTTTTCTTGCATTTCCCTTACCACCATTGTGTTCTTTCTGAGTATTTTTTCCTACCTTGTCCTCTAGCTCATTGATTCGATCCTCTGCTTCATCTAGCCTGCTTGTGATTCCTTATAATGTGTTCTTCAATTCAATAATTATATTCTTCATTTCCTCTTGGCCCTTGTGATAGTTTCTGTTTCCTTTTTCATGTTGATATAGTTTGCAGTGAGTTCATTGTGGTTTCCTTGTAGTTTTTGTTAATTCTCTGTGAGCTCATTAAGCTTCCTGATAACCATTGCTCTGAACTTGGTATCTCATAGCTGACTTGCCTCTATTTTATTTAGCATTCTTTCTGAGGTTTCCCCCTTTTCTTTCATTTGGGGATTGTTTCTTTGTCTTCCCATTGTTTGTGAGACTCTTCTTGTTAGCCTCTGCTTCTTAAATTGATCTGTTCTGAACGCTGGGTTTATGATGTCAACTTCTATGGTAGTATACCTGTACGATTCAGTGGTGCAGTCTCCTTGATCTCCTGAGCTTGCAGGTCTTGGGTTGTCATTTATGTTGACTCTCTGTATGTCTTTGGTTTTTGATTGTTGTGGGGTCTTTCTTTGGTGGATCCTTTCCTCCAGCTGGTTAACTGAGGGTCACTCCGCCCACCACCTCTTGTATGCCATTTTGCAGGTGTGGACAGATTGTGTTGAAGCTGGTTCTTCTGTCTGTTCAAGGTTATGAGGCTTCTCTCTTGCTATTGTTCAGTTGTTTGTTCTGGGTAATTTGTCCACTGCTTCATTGTATTTGCAGATTGGTCTGGAGTGGAAGTTAATGTGGCTTCCATTAACTCCTTCACCTTCTACTGTATTGCCTGTTGGTGGTTCCTTTGTTGGTGGCTTTCCTTTTCCAGCAGGTATGCTGGTCTTTATAGTTCCCACCTACTCTTTTATGTGGTTAGTTGGAGGGGGAAGGCAACATGGCTTAAGACAGAGAGATTGTATTCTATGGTATTTAAAGTATGAACCCATAGAGAAGAGATAGGAGATCCTTTGGATATGTATAGTGTTACACGTGATATTTCACCCATCAACCCACTTTTTAGAAAGGGTGGAAGAAAGATAAGACTCTTTTTGCAGGGGAGGGAAGGATTGTGAGTTGGATCTAGAAAGCAGTGAGTTTGTGAAAGGTCAGATTATGAGGTAAAGTGGGAGTAAAGGGTAGACAATAGGTATAGTGTGGAAGAGAATATTTTTAACAATAACAGCAATAAAGTTCCGGAAACAGTGAAGTGAGGTAAGATCTGGGAGGGGTGCTGTGTAATTTTTACAATTCTATGGAACAATTATTTACAACAGTAATGGAACAATCATATGACAGAATGTATGTGATATTGATAATAAGAATACGAAGTATGCAATGTAAACTAGTGTGCTATCGGAACACAAGGAATAAAAGAAGGAAAATTAAAAATGTACTGTGAAAGGGAGAACAAGGAAAACCAGTGAAACAATTCAATTCAACAAACAAAGAGAAGCCTAAACAGAAAGAAAAGAAATAAAAAAATACAAATAAAGTAAAAGATGTAAAAGTAGTGAGAAGATAATATTAATACAAATATACAGTCACTTGCAAGTTCTGTGGAATAGCAAAATTAAATTTGTCTCACTGTCTCAGTTGTTGAGATGTCCCCTCTTTGGGTCTAACTCTGGTCCTTTCAGACCTCCAGTTTTTATTGTTTCACTTGTGGGAATTTTAAAAGAAAGAAAGGAAGGAAGAAGGGGAACAAAAGCCTCCTGATGACTTTGAACCAGCCAAGCCAGTTCTCCTGGTCTTCCTGGCTGCAGTGGGCTGAGGGGGGATTGGTTTCCCTTTTCTCCTTTCCTGTGGTTTTGGCAGGGTGGGGACCAGGTCTGAGCTGCACTCTTCACCGTTGTCCAGCCTATACCTTCAGTCCACCAGTTGTGCTGTCCTTGAGGTGCACCAGTTAGGGGCAACTCACACCACCTTCTCACTGTTTGCTGTCCTATATGCCAGGGACTCTCAGAGTCTCTTCGGGGTAGTTTGGCACCCCCACTGAATTAATTCTTTCTGGGGACTGCTGACTTCCTGAGCCCTGCTGCTCTCCTGTGTGGGGCATCTCCACCTTCCTTTTAGCAAACCAGTCAGCCCCCACCATGGCTGCAGCGAGGGACCTGGGTGTGTGACTTCTGTGCTGCTGTGGCCGGGTTGTGGGGTTGGACACGCAGTGCCTCTGGGCAGCGGGGTCAGGTGCGCACTGTCCCTGGTGTTTTGGTGATACAGACACTGGCCCTCCAGAGTCTTTGTGTTGTGGGTGCAGTACACAAATTCACATGGACTACCGAGTTCTGTGGCAGAAAAAGGATGGCATGGCCACTCTCTCAAGAGCAGAGCGCCCTGACCCTTGCCTGGACAGGCTTTTATTGGTTTCCAGTCACATTACATCAGAGACGGTTCTCATTTCTAGATTTAGTTAAGTGATTATTTCTTACAGATAACAAAAAGGAGAAAAAGTTGCAAATTAAAGGCAACGATAAAAAATGATTCATTTGATTACATTTCATCCTTGAGGCATCTTAGCCTCAGACATTAGGGAGTTGCTTCAGAGATATACATTAAATATCTGCAGTCTTAACTCAGGGTGAGGGAGTTTTAGCAAAAGCAAGTATCATAGCAGCCTAGGTACAATGTAGGCCTGATTCCCCATGTGTGACTAGTGGGTATCCTGTTGGGTGCAGCATTGTGTGTTGGTCAAGGTTGCAGGAAGGAGGGGAATGGTCCCCACCCCAGAGCCAAACAACTCAGTTTCTGAAACACCCTGAGTTCATGGGGACATCAACACTAGGGACTCACGCAGTTGATTTCTCCAAAGGGTGTGAGCTCTATTGAAGGGGGGCACAGGGAATTAGGAGGGTGGGGCTATTATATTTATTGCATTCTCTCAGGGTGATGCCATAAGGAAGGGAGTGCACCACCCCAGAAAGATGGCATCTGTGGGTTGTGTGGGAGAGGAACTCAGCACAGAACCCTGGCAGTTGTCCCTCAACTCTCTCCCTGGTGCCACACAACCCAGTCTCTCCTCAAGTGACTCTTGTCCACTCTGAGCCCTGCTCCCTCCACTGGAGCCCAGGGTGAGTGTCTGTGTATGGGATTTTGTGTGCTGGACTTTTAAGAGGGCACTTAGGTTTCTAGCAGACTCTATCTCTGTGGTGACCAAGTCTAGAAGGAAACATTCTAGATGCTGTTGAGGGTCAGTTATTGCCATCTTCATGTACTGAGAGTACTACATTTATAATCTTGAAATAATAAATAAGATTATTTGAAGTATGGGTGGGGTTGTGGGTGGGGAAATGACTGAATTATTTTTTTTTTACTTTAAACAAATTGAATAAATGTTTTTAAAAAGGAACATTATAGGGAAGACCTAATAGGAGTAGCTAACAAAGGATTATAAACCTTGTAACAAAAGCTTGTTTTTGATGTGAATGTTGTTGCTCAGTCCAACCTAAAATAAAAAAGGTATATGTTTTGTGCTTTGAGAAAATTATAAGAATGATTTTGATACATTTAACATTGATAACTAATAAGTACTTTACCTCACTTGTTCAAAACAAATTTTTATGGATCACATGACCATGTTTTGGGATGTTTAAATTCTAATTATACTGACATTTGCTTAAATATGCTTTGAAAAATAATTACTATTAAAAGTTATCAAATGACAAATACGTAGTTTTAGGGGCTACTATTTTTTTAATAGTCACTAGTATCCTTTTTTTTTTTTTTTTTTTTTTTTTTTTTTTTTTTTTTTTTTTGCACAGCTACTGTGTTTATAGAACTAAAAACTATACTGGAAAATATCACCGACCTTTATTCGTTCTTAATCTTATGTACCCTTATTCCCAGTTCACATTTTTCTTCTATAGTAACGTTCACCCTTTTCTGTAAAGTTTGTTTTTCTCATCTTCTTCCATGATTTATTTCTAATGAGCTGTTTTTAAAAATTGGCTACTTATGAGATGTGTATTTCTCCCCTATCTAATATAATCTAAGTATTGATCACTCCCATGATTTAACAAGTTTGATGAAGCAAGGCACCACCCACTCTGAGTAGCTTTAAAAAATAGTTGTATTTTTATATCTTCTACCTGGCAAGTAAAAGAATTATATTTATCATTATGGGCAGAGAATATTGATTTTATAAGAATGCAACAATATCCATTTCTTTCATTGTGTTAAGAATAACACTTGGATGTATAATTTTAGATTTTAACATTGTGATATATAATATTTCTATATTTTTAATTTGCTGTTATTGTTGCATTAGTTTTTCATGTATCCCTGTGACTTGAATTATTTTTTGTAGCTGAGATACAACATTAAATAATGTTTCATATGTCTTGCTTTTTTGATAGTTTAGTAATTAGTTCAAAACAGCACCTAATCGTGTGCCTTATACCTAGTAGGTGTTCAGGGTTACTGTTATTGGTTAATTGATTGCCTGGCAATGAGATCAGCAAATTTAAAAAAGCTAATAGGAGCCATTAATTTAGGTAGTATGTTCTCTCTAAATAACTTGTATTGTTTTTTGAGATATACAAGAGTAATTTCAGTGTTTCTCGGATAATTCTGTTCTTTACCCTCCGTTTTAGATGCTAGTAGATGTGAATATGAGACAACTTTAGATTAAATGTTAATATGCAGCGACATTAATATAATAATTATGTCTAATTTTTGCAGACATTAAAATATTTCTGATATGAGGTATGTATGGAGCACATTTTACTTTAAAATCTATAATTTATAATTGAAATTATAATCTAAATTTTAAATTTATAATTTAAAATTTTATAATCTATAGACAGTTTAAATTATATCCCTAACTAGTTCTGTTAATGGCTGAACTTAAACTGATCTCAGAATATTTTTATGCCAAATTCCCTATTTTCGCCATTAAATGATTTCTCCCCCTTAAAACATATTGCTATTGCTTACCTCTCTTAAATGTAGATAATTATAAATTTTTGTATACTATTACAATATTTGATTTGAGTGAGCCCAAAAAATGAAAAGTAATCTTGAAAGAGGTTGTATTACTTAGAGGATTTGATATAATTTATAACTTTTCTCTTTTACATTGAGTTGTATTTAATTTTTTATTGTTGTTCAGTTACAGTTGTCCCACCTTTTTCCTGTTGCTCATCCCTGCCCTGTTGCCCCCACACTTCCCCCCAACCCCTGCTCCCACAGTCAATCCTCATCTCATTGTCCATGCCCATGAGTGCTCTGTTCATGTTCCTTGACTTTCCCTTTCCCTTTCTTTCCCCTGTTACCCTCCTACCCCTTCTCTCTGGTCACTGTCCGTTTGTTCTTTATTTCCATGTCTTTGTTTATATTTTGCTTGTTTGTTTGTTTTGTTGATTAGGTTCCTGTTAAAGGTGAGATCATATGGTATTTGTCTTTCGCTGCCTGGCTTATTTCACTCAGCATAATGCTTTCCAGTTCTATCCATGCTGTTGCAAAGGGTAGGAGCTCTTTCTTTCTGCAGCATAGAATTTCATTGTGTAAATGTACCATGGTGTTTTGATCCATTCATTTACTGATGGGCATCTAGGTTGCTTCCAGCACTTGGCTATTGTAAATTGTGCTGCTATGAACATTGGGGTGCATAGGTTCCCTTGAATTGGTGTTTCAGGATTATTAGGGTATAATCCCTGCAGTGGAATTGCTGGGTCAAAAGGCAGTTCCATCTTCAGTTTTCTGAGGAAATTACCAACTGTTTTCCACAGTGGCTACACCAGTCTGCATTTCCACCAACAGTGCACTAGGGTTCTCTTTTCTCTGCATCCTCTCCAACACTTGTTTGTTGATTTGTTAATGATGGAGTTATGATGTTTATAATGGATACCATTCTCACTAGTGTGAAGTGGTATCTCATTGTGGTTTTAATTTGCATCTCTCTGATGGCTAGTCATGCTGAGCATCCTTTTATATGTCACTGGGCCCTCTGTATGTCCTCCTTAGAGAAGTGTCTGTTTAGGTCCTTTGCCTATTTTTTAATTGGATTGTTTGTCTTCCTGGAGTGGAGTCATGTGAGTTCTTTACATATTTTGGAGATCAAACCCTTGTCAAAGGTATCATTGGCAAATATGTTTTCTCATACGTTTGGTTCCCTTTTCTTTTTGCTGTTGTTTTCTTTAGTGATGCAGAAGCTTTTTAATTTGATGAAATCCCATTTGTTTATTATTTCCTTTATGTGCCTTGCTGTAGGTGGCATATTGGGAAAATATTGCTGTGTGGAGTATCTGAGATTTTCCTGCCTATGTTCTCCTCTAGGACTTTTATGGTGGTGTGACTTATTTTAAGTTGTTTATCCATCTTGAGTTTATTTTTGTGTATGGTGTAAGTTAGTGGTTGAGTTTCATTTTTTTTTCATGTACCTGTCTAGATCTCCCAACATCATTTTTTGAAGAGGCTATTTTTACTCCATTTTATGTTCCTGTTTCCTTTGTCAAATATTAATTGACCATAGAGATTTGGGTTTATTTTGGGGCTCTCTCTTCTGTCCCATTAGTCTATGTGTCTGTTCCTATGCCAGTACGAGGCTGTGGCCTTGAAAATGGTTTGGTGTCAGGTACGGTGATCATGATCTCACCTATAAGTGAAACCTAATCAACAAAACAAACAGGAAACAAAATATAACCAGAGACATTGAAATAAAGAACAAATTGACAGTAACCAGAGGGGAGGGGTGAAGGAGATAACATGGGAGAGAAGGGGAGGGGTCATCAAGGAATATGTTTTAAAGCACCCAAGGACAAAGCCAAAGAGGGGTTAGGATTGAAGGTGAGAGTTGGGGGTGAGTGAGGCGGGGGAAAGTGGTGGTGGCAAAATGGAGAGAACTGTATTTGAACAACAATAAAATGATAAACATATGAAAATTTTTAAAAAGTTATTTGGTTATATCCTTAAAGAAAGGAGTCCAATATATGTGACCTTTTGCAATGAATGGCTTGAGTTGACTGGTTCCCTTTGCATGCTCATTTTTGGTAACTTTTTCTATGGTATTTTCTATTTGTCTTTGTTTTTAATAATTATTTTATTTGCTTTTGGGTGTATCCTGAGAATTTTTTTTATTATTTTGGAAAGATGTGCTTTTGAGTACTATATACTATGGATAAATAAAAAAGTAATTATGAGAAGTTATACTGAAGTATAATTAGCAGTCATGGAAAGAAAAATCAGACTTTGAGGAGTTTATTACTTTGGTTTAGAATTATAGAAATCATGTACATTGCCTGTCTCCTGTACATTCCAGTTTGAGGAACATCATGTTAACCTTTAGTTTGATATAACTAATTAGGTAGTTTTCTCAGTCCTTGAAATCTATTCATTCTTTCTTTTCTGTTTGCTTTGTGAATGACTTCCCTGTCCTTTCCCAAAACATCTTTTGATTTGGTCAATGTACATGAAATGAGAATACAGATAGAGGCCTTTATGTTGTAGAGCATCATTCAGTGAAAAACTCTTCTAGAAGAGAAGAGCAGGGTATGCATCAGGGTATATAGAGTTTGTGGAAGCCTTAAGTACTAAAGGGCCAGGTTGATGCAACTGTTAGTTGAAACACAGTATCAGTAACTGGATTAGGGAAGTGTGTTAAAAATTTAGAATAGGTAGAACGGATGCTTGTTTTTACTTTGTGTATCATAGATTAAAATATTGAATATCACTGTACACAGAAAAAATTTATTTACATAGGAACTTTCTCAAGTACATAAAATATGTTTTACAGGTGAATGGATTTTAACTTGTTTTTCTTTTCTGCTCCTATATGACCCATACACATCAGTAATCACAATACTAGTGACTGTGTTGGGGCACAATTCAGAATTTACTGCTTTGAAGGGTGTTGTATTTTCATGACCACTCCCACACTCTGGAATAATTCTGACATCCCCACCCCACACAGTACACATTGCTACATCTCATTTTTAAAAGTCATTCTAAAGATGTATTTCTCCCTAGTAGTCTTAGATATTTTATTAGCTCAATTCTTCTGCATTTGGGGATCCAGAACAATTTAGTGTATGCTCTTACGAAGAAGAATAAAGTTGTCATTAAATCTGAAAATTGTTGGGTATTACCTATGATGCATGTCCTTTGCCCCTTACTGTGATTGCCCCTAGTGAGGCCTTACTAGAATCAGGCTACTGAGGACACTGGGGTAATGGAAATTGGTTTCTTTATGTTAACCATCTTTCTGTAATTACAAATTTATATTTATTTCATTAGGCATTTTGGTGGATAGCAGATTGGTACAGCCACTGTGGGAAGCAGTATGGAATTACTTCAAAAAATTGATAACCAGAAACATTGAAATTAAGAACAAACTGACAGTAATCAGAGGTGGGGAAGGGAATAATGGGGGAAAGGAGGAAAAGGTTTTCAGGAACAACTATAAAGGATACATGGACAAAACCAGGTAGGGGGAAAATCAGGAGAGGGAGGTAAGGATGGCTGGGCCGGGGTTGGGGGGAGTTGTAGGGGGCAAATGCAGACAACTGTACTTGAACAAAAATAAAATAATTTTTAAAATGATGTGTTGTCCTCTTTTTGCACTCATACCTGTATTTTGTCTTGATAGAATAATTTATTCATTTATTAATAAAGTAAACATTTATTGTATTACTGTTACTGCCAGGAATAATGTTTTTCTTTATCATTGATTGTCTTTATTCTCTGTTATTGTTTACTTTTTCATTTCCTTTTCAATTGGGTTTTTAGAAAGATTTTATTTATTTAGTTTTAGAGAGAGGAAGGGAAGGAGAAAGAGAGGGAAAGAAGCATCAATGTGTGGTTACCTCTTGCATGCCCCCTACTGGGGACTTGGCCCACATCCCAGACATGTGCCCTGACTGGGAATTGAACCGAGAATTGTTCTGAGGACTGTGCTCAATCTACTGAGCTATGCCAGCCAGGGCTCAATTGGGTTGTACTAAGTTCTTTTATGTGAATACATGGTCTAAGTCACATATATTAATTCCAGAGAACTAGAACACCTTGAAAGTTTCTATTTATTCATTTTGGTGCTTTGAAAATTGGCATTACACTCAATTCCTGAGTCATTCCTATGGGAGTGTTAAGATTCAAGGCTGGTGTGGGGGTGGTGGTTACAGATGGACAGAGAGAATTAGCATTTGTTGAATGCTTGTTATGTGCATACTCTTCTGAGTACTTTAAATGTATTACCTCATTTAATCCTCATTAACACTATACAATTATTATTATCCTCCCCATTTTATAAGAAGACTGAAGCTCAGAAATTATCATAACTTGCTCAAGATCACACATCTAGTAAGAGTGGTACAGTGAGGTTTCAAACCCACTGTTCTTACTCCAGAAGCCCATGTGTTGTTTTAACCACATTCCTATTAACCTGGTAATAATAACACTTTGCTTTCTCCAGATATACTCATCCTACTTGATGTCTTTTCCTAGATATCTCACAGTCCAAATTTCCCCCAGACCTATTATTTCTCCAATATACGGGGTCCAGCACAAATAATGCCCCCTTTTTATTACAAAATCATACACATGTAATTCTGTAACAGAACAATATATTCAAGCACACCATATGATTTTTTAAGTGAAATGTTCAAATTAAAACTATAAATTATTATACCCATATTATTACCCTACCAAGCACACTCAAACAGACCTTCCTTCTGCAGGACCATGTCAGAGGTGTCTAGCCTTTTTGATGTCTCTGGGCCACACTGGAAGAAGAGTTGTATTGGGCCACACATTAAATACACAAACACTAATGAAAACTGATGAGCAAAGAAAATAAGTTTTGAAGTAAATTCACAATTTTGTGTTGGGCTGTATTCATAGCCATCCTGGGCTGCACGCACCCCACAGGTCACAGGTTGGACACCTCTGAATCATGCATGAATGAATGTTCAACTATGTAGTCGCCCACGTCAGCAACTTTGGAATTATCAGACATTCCTCTCTCTTATACAACTCTCCCTGTCCAGTCAGTCACAGAAAATTATTGCTTCTTAACCTTACTTGTATCTATTTCAACATCTTCATTCCTATTGAAATTGTGTTGGTTTAGGCCTTACCTTTTTCCACCTGGATTACTGCAAGTTTTCAACACACCTCTGTTTGTCAGTTTTGTCTACCTTTAAATCTATGTTCTGCGCTGATACAAGAGTGATGGTTCTATGACACAAATCTGACTGTGACTCCCATTTATTATTTTCTCTTTTTTTGTTGTTTTTTAAAATTATTTTCTATTTTATTATTTTTTAAATATATTTTATTGATTATGCTATTACAGTTGTCCCATTACCCCCCCTTCATTCCTCTCCACCCTGCCCACCCCCTCCCACCCACATTCCCCCCTTTAGTTCATGTCCATGTGTCATAAGTTCTTTAGCTTCTACATTTCCCATACTATTCTTACCCTCCCCCTGTCTATTTTCTACCTACCATCTATGCTACTTAT
>PVIA01010295.1:0-52913 GCA_004024845.1 Tonatia bakeri | reverse complement strand
TTCCTGTTAAAGGTGAAATCATATGGTATTTATCTTTCACTGTTTGGCTTATTTCGCTTAACATACTGCTTTCCAGTTCCATCCATGCTGTTGCAAAGGGTAGGAGGTCCTTCTTTCTTTCTGCTGCATAGAATTCCATTGTGCAAATGTACCAGAGTTTTTTGATCCATTCATTTACTGATGGGCATCTAGGTTGCTTCCAGCACTTAGCTATTGTAAATTGTGCTGCTATGAACATTGGGGTGCAAAGGTTCTTTTGGATTGGTGTTTTAGGATTCTTAGGATATAACCCTAGCAGTGGAATTGCTGGGTCAAAAGACAGATCCATTTTTAGTTTTCTGAGGAAGTTCCATACTGTTTTACAGTGGTTGTACCAGTCAAAATCTTTCATTTTAATATATTTAAAGGATATTTCCAATGTAGCAATAAACTAAAAATTAAAAAGAAATGTCCATAGCTCTCAATAATATGTGATGAATAATCTAAATAAAAAGTAAGCAGTGTATTTAGCAATTAAGATTCAAATTTATGTTCTGCTTCTGTACAGACAAAATAGAAGAATGATTAGAGTGTAGTTTGAGACAAGGTAACAGTGAAGTGAAAGGGGAACATAATTTAATGTTAAAAATGAGGCAGCCGCTTTTTAAATGACATCATGGCATTATGTTAGGTCTTGGAAAAACAATAACAAAAGGTCAAATCTGCCAATGCCCCAAATCAGATGGGTGCTTTCCCATTTGGGTAGAGAAGACCCAGGAGACTCTATCCATCAGTAAATGTGCTAACACATTTCAGTGTAAGTGTCACTTTAATGAAAGCACAGAGCATTTTAGAATACAACACTCAATAAAGGAAGAACCTAGGGAATTCCTTGAGAATGGTGCAAAACAAAGCATTTAGGCAGAAGATCTTAAAAGCAGAAATTTAGTGTAAGTGCCTATCCGATTTGGAACAAATTTCATATTGGGAGAGTGAGGATGAATGTACAGGTAGCTCTTCCCACAGGCACTGCTTTTGCAGTTTAATGGAAATTAGCAGTAATAGCTGACCCTTACTGAGCACTTACTGTGGTTCAGGGATGGTGTTAAATGTTTCACCTGCATTGGTTCATTTAACAATCACAGAATTCCTCTGCAATGGAACTATTATCTCCCTGTTTTTTTAGGTGGGGATCTGAGATTCAGTGAGGTTAAGGGCTTACATGAAGTCATGCCACTAACAAATGGCAGAACTAAGGCACAGACTCAGGTATGTCCATCAGACTCCAGAGCCAGTGCTCTTATCCACTGTGCATACTGCCTACTTCAATGCTGAGAAATGCAAAGGCAAAGAAAATTGTAAGGGTGTCTTCCTGCTTTGGAGAGGAATGGAGGGCACATATAACAATGACATAAGTAACTTAATATTAGTCTACATAAATCAACTGCCAGAAAGTTCAACTGGCATAAGATTAATTTTCTAAGTGATTCCATGGCTCATTCCCACCTTTTAAGATTAGTCTATTATATTTGCTCCTTTCTGTACAATGGTGCTTCAAACAAACTTAATGGGGATGGGAAGGGGGAAGCTGTAAGAAACCTGAAATGTGTCAATTTATAACATTTTTTTGCTGACTGCACAAGAGAAGACTTAAGAAAAGGAAGGAAATGTTAGATCTTAGGTGATCAAGGAAAGATATTTGGATTTCTGAAGCAAATACTTAACTTAGACCTCTGTATAAAGAAGGTTGGACATCAGCTTTTTTATTTTGAAGGTGGGCACAAACCCAACTTTATCTGCTTGTTTTGGAAAGTGGAAAGACATTTTCCAAGCAGCGAATGCACCCTGAAAAAGGAGTTCTCTCCACAAGGCAAAATGGTTGCCCCTGGTATAATTTAACAGAATCTCTACCCATTGGAAGAAATAGCAACATGTTTCCTGCAGATCGAATTTGCAATTTATCTCAGAAATAGCTTGTGTTTTGTATATGCATATTCATAAAATGAAAATAACTTGATTTGCTGGCACTCTGGGCCTAGAAGCAGAGGGGTTTGTGAAAGAAATATTTCTGGGTTTTCAAGAAAAAGAGCAGGACCAGAGAAAGCAGGAGTGGAGTGAGGAAGCAGGTCAAGCCTCTACATAGAGCAGGAACGTGCAGGTGTTAAGACTGCACATGTGCTGGGGAAAGAATATAGCTTCTCTACTCAGGATAGTCAAGACCGAACTTGAAAATCTTAATTGCCTGACCCAGATGGTGGGGCCTCTCATGTCTGCCAGTGCAGAACTGAAGAGGTTGTCTTGAGGCAAGCTGGCTGGGCCTCCAGCCAGGGAGGCAGAAGTGAATCTGGAAGCTGGGGGAGGCATGCTGATCTTTTCTAGTAGAGGTGCCCTTCAGAACAGGGTTCCTGTCTACTTTGGTGGCAGTAGCTTGTAGAAAAGCAGGGAGAACATTTGGGATATTCTTTGTCTCTCTTCTCTCTACCTTTCTATCTCTTTCTTTTTTTCTTTCTTCCTTCCTTCATTTCTTATTTATTTATTTAGCTATCTTTTTTTTAAATTGTTTTTTATGGGAGCAGGACGGTTCATTGCATTTATTCCCCAGCTCATTCCCTGCAAGGGTCTGAGGCAACAGTGGTCACATTGTTCTCCCAAGGCCACAGCTGCTGGGGCTGATGAAGGGCTGGTTCACCATCTCCCTGGCTTTTCTTAACACTGCCCATACCTCAGCAGTGATCCCTATAAAATACTCCACTCAATTACCCAGTTTGGATGTTTTACCTGCTTCCTTTTAGGACCCTAACCTAGGCAGTAAATTAGTTCTGGCTAGTGAATGAGTTCCAGAAAAGCAATTTGAAGAGGAGTAAAGAGAGTAGTTAAGTGGTGAAGGGAGAGAAAGCTCCATGGCCACATGCTTACTGTGGTCCTTGGCTGTCCTCTCAGGAAGCAGCATGGAAGCCATCTGGTCAGGTTATGCTGTTGCAGAAATTAAGAAAATGGCACTGGGTGTCATGGGGAGCTTGGAGAGAGGAGACAGTTTGAGGTTATAGAATAAACACAAGCTTCCAGGTCACACTGACATGGGTCTGTTAGTACTGTTCTACTTCAAAGAAAGTTACTTATCTCTGAGCCTCAGTTTTTCCATCCGTTCTAAAACACAACAGTACCCACAACTTGGGAATTTTGTGTGATAGTTAATTATTAAAGTAACAAATATACATCTAAGACAGGTTCCTGGTCTCTGTTTTCAAGTGATGGGACAGTGATGAAAGACAAAGGCCTGGGAAGGTAGATGCTTCTACTGGGGGAGGGGGTGATGGTGCTGGACTATCACTTTGCTAATAAAAGGCTGTGGTACTCAGTGGAAGGTACTCAGCACTGGCATCAGATCTGGATTCAAGGTTGAGATCATCGACAAGATATTTCTCCTGTCTGAGTACCAGTGTCCTGTAGGAAAGTGAAGCTTTTGGACCAGATCAGCTCTTCCTCAGGTATGATCGCAGTCTAGAATTGAGAGGGACCCTGGGGAATAAGGAGCAAGTGATGTGCCCCCTTGGTTTCTGAAAGCAAAATATACATGCAAATATAAACAAAATAGTGTATTAAATTACTTTGAGTACAAATAATGTTTTGGTAGGCCACAGCTAGATACATTTGCAGATTTTTTTGACCAGGTGTGGTGGTTTAAATTTTTATATTATTTGGCAACCTTTAAAAGTCAAGAGACATTATCAGAAAGTTCAGATTACCAGCTTCTTTTGAATAGCTGGTTATATTATCCCCCACCCCATTACCTCTGGGGCAATGATAGCCAGAGTTTAATACCTTCTGCCACCTCAGAGAGAACCTGAACTCTCCAGTTGGCCACAACCTTGAGCTGAGCCACTTCACTTGTAGATGTGACATGCCAGGCTCCTGGAGACACTGAGTGTCTGATACCTAAAAACTGAGAAATGTGAGACCTAATATTAAAGATCATGCAATAGCTTAAAAATTTGCATCTTATTTTCACTAAAATAGAAAATGAAAAATAACAGTAAATTCTTGTAATACAACTGATAATTGATTCAAGGAAGAACTCAAAGACACTCTCTTGCTAGGAAAAAATTGATGGTGTCACCTCTTACACGGTTGGTCATGTAGGAGGGCTCCACCTGCAGCCTCCCCCCCTCCCACCCACCACAGATGAGAATAAGTCTACCAAGACAGAATCTGCTTGCGTGGGGGAAGGTGGCCAAACTCTCGAAGGAGAAGGGCCAGGAGCCCGTTCCTCAATGGGCTTTTATTGGATTTATTTGTATAGGAATAGAGGGAGTAAACATAAAGCGCATCAATCATTGTCAGGTAGTAATGATCAAACAACAGATAACATTCAAGAACTATGAAGGCTTATTTTGAGTCAGGGTCAGATAGCTAAAGGGCCATAAAACTTTGGGGAAGCAAACTCATTTCATATTTGGATCTTTATCATTTAAATTCAGGGTATTAGTAAAGCAGGTTTCACAGGATTTTATGCATTCTTTCTCAGGCCTGATTGTGCAGGGGAAGCCATTCTTTCCAGCACAGGGCCACACCCACCTCTAGTATTGTTTCAAGCTTAAATCATACAGGGGAAGTAAGGCAGCCAAGAGATTAAGGGACTTCTTGAAGACAGAATGAGGGCTCAGGCTATGTCAAAGCCGAGGGGTTAGGGTTCATCAACCCCTTTTTCTATAGCCCCTTAAGACAGGGCCCCTCTGTTACCATGCCTGTCTTAAGTCACCCCCCTCTTGAGGAATCTTACCCATCATTGACTAACCAGTCATTCATTAGGGGCCAGGCATGGTGAAGTAAAGTGGGCAGAGGTGGTTCCCCTGCCAGGGGGTCACCTTTGTCTCCTTAGTGGCTTAGGGTCCCAAGGTCTCTTACTCAGCCTTACCTTAGCCATGGCAGGTTACAGCTTCTGAAACCAGGCAGGGCAATTCCCAACATGGTCACTTTTGCCAAACATACAGCAATAATCATTTTGAAAACTGGTAAATGAGGAGGAAAAAGTCAAAGATGTATTCTGTTGTATGAACTCTATTTCCAGGTAACCAATTGTTGATAAAGAGAAATTTCCCTTTATAGAGGTATTGAAGCTAATAATTTCAGAAGAAATGATAAAATGAGAATATCATTTTGTTACACCTGATAAAATAATGATTTTGATAAGCATCAATTATCACTAACTCCACAAAATAAGTCAAAGCCAGGTTATTATCATCTACTGATAGACATACCCAATATCACCTAAAGTATTCTTATACAAAAATCAAAACTGAATCTAGTCAAATCTATAGTTCTAAAAATCTCACCACCCATTCAAAAATACAAGGGACAGAGAAACTGGTTAAATGATACCATGGGGACACAGCAAACTCTAGACCTAAAGAATTACATTAATTCAACAAACAGTAAAAAATAGTAATAATAACAGAGGGAATGGATAATCTGTAAATAAAGAGACAATCCTAATCAACTAATAGCAGTATGTGGACCTTATTTAGAACATGATTCAAGAAAACTGTAAGAATTAAAAATAAATTCATAAGGCAATCAGGAACATTCAGGTATTAAGTTGAAGTTTGATGGCATTTGGGATTACTGTCATCTTTTGGTATAAGAATTACACTGGTACTGTTACAGGGTGCAGCCAAGAGGGGGACCCCAAATGGACATTTAAAATGGGGTCCAGAACTCAAGGCGTTCAGAAAATACTAGGATGTCCTACCCCCCCCCAGGTGTGGGTGGGGGAAAGGGACAAATGGAGCAGGCCCATTGAGAGCTGTTTTGCATAGCAACAGCTCTGCAGCTAACCTCTAGGGTGTGGTCATTTAACATATCTATAACCTTTGACTGGCTACATAGATATGTTAAGTAGCTATGGCTCTGCTCTGAGCCAGGGAGATGGAAGTAACTTCCCCACCAAGATGTAACTTGGCGGGGGCAGGTCCCCCCAAGTTACAGTGCCTGCGTGAGAGTTTGGAGATGATTGGCTCCATGACATGAGCCCACACCTGCCCAGACCCACGATGGCGACCAGAAAAGCTGGAAAGGACAGCAGATTGAGGGCAGGTGTGGCCGAGTGTGGGAGGAGTCGGAAGTGGGGCTGCAGAGGAAGATTGGCGCGGGGATTTAAAAGCCCAGGCTCGGCAGCCTTAGAAGAGAGAACCACTCGGTTTTGGCTGAGTGAGGACTCCCGTGGTCTTGGGGGAGAGAGGACCACATGGCTGGAGCAGTGGAGAGAGGACCATGCAGCTTTGCCAGAGTGGGGACCCCTGCAACAGTAATAGGGGGAACCACCACCCGGCTTTAGCAGAGATTCCAGCGACACAGCTGAGGATGCCAACAACTGAGAGAGGCCTACCAGCCGAGCATGGATTACTGGGCAGAACCAGGGGCTGCCTGAGCCTGGACTTCTATTTCCTTTCCTGAGATACAGTACCCCAGACTGGGCAAGGGGGAAGGAAGGACTGTGTGTGTTTGTGGGTGTTTTAAGGGACTTTAAGATTTTGATAAAGTCATTAGGTCACTACTTTAAGTTTGTACAGCACTAAATAAATGTTTCCTTTCCTTTTCACAAATCTCTGGCATTGAGAGATATCTTTCCTTTAAGGTGGCAGACATGACAGACCTAAGTCTCTTTCAGTAATAGTATTATCGTCCTGGGCCCCCCTTGTTTTGTTCTGTAACAGTACATTAAAAAAAATTATTGTTCAAGTACAGTTGTCTCCATTTTCACCCCACCACACCCCCTGCCAACCCATCCCTGCCTCCCACCCATGAAGCCACCCCCTTTAGCTTTGTCCATGGGTCCCTTATACATGTTCCTTGATGGCCTTTCCCCATAATCCCGCTCCCCTCTCCTCTCTGGTTACTGTGAATTTGTTCTTTATTTCAATGTCTCTGATTGTATCTCTTTTGTTCATTAGGTTCCAGTTATAGGTAAGATCATATTTGTCTTTCACTGACTGGCTTATTTCACTTAGCATAATGCTTTCCAGTTCCATCCATGCTGTTGCAAAGGGTAGGAGCTCCTTCTTTCTTTCTGCTGCATAGAATTCCATTGTGTAAATGCACCATAGTTTTTTGATCCACTCATTTACTGATGGACACTTAGGTTGCTTCCAGCACTTGGCTATTGTGAATTGTGCTGCTATGAACATTGGGGTGCATAGGTTCTTTTGGATTGGTGTTTCAGGGTTCTTAGGGTATAATCCCAGCAGTGGAATTTCTGGATCAAAAGGCAGTTCCCTTTTTAGTTTTCTGAGGAAATTCTATGCTGTTTTCCACAGTGGCTACACCAGTCTGTGTTCCCGCCAATGGTGTTCTAGTGTTCCCTTTTCTCCACAACATCTCCAACACTTGTTGTTTGTTCCTTTCTTTATGATGGCCATTCTCACTGTACACTGGTACTTTTTGTTACTGGTAAACTTTATTATTAAAGGAATTTTATATTAACAATAAAATAGAACAGAAAGTAAAAAGAGTATCCATATACCTCATATACCCACACACATACAGCTTCCTCTGGTATGTACATCCCCCTCAAGAGTGGTATATTTGTTATTGTTGGTTAACCTACATTGACACATTATTACCTGAAGTTTATAATTTACATTAGGGTTCATGCTTGGTGTTCTACATTCTATAAGCGTTGATGCACTGCCCTAAAAATCCTTTGTGCTCTGCCTATTCACGTCTCTCTCCCTTCTACAAACCACTATTTTTTTTTACTGTCCAGAATATAATGTAGTAGGAACCATACGATATATATCTCTAGCTTTTTAAATATAGATTCTTTCACTTAATAATGTACATTTAGGGTTCCTCCATGTCTTTTCATGACTTGATAGTTTATTTCTTTTAGCCTGAATGATATGCCATTGTCTCAATGTACCACAGTGTATTTATCCTTTCACCTATTGAAGGGCACCTTGTTTGCTTCTAAGTTTTCACAATTATGAATAAAACTGCTACAAATATCCATGTACAGATTTTTAAATATTCAAACCATTTAGATAAATACCAAAAAGCATCTTACCCAGATATTATAGTAAGAGTAAGTTTAGTTCAGTAAAAAATTGCCCAACAGTCTTCCACAATGACTGTACCATTTTGCATTTCCTGATTCATCATATCCTAACTGACATTTGGTGTTGTCAGTACTTTGGATTTTGGCTGTTCTAATCAATGTGTAGTGGTATCTCATTGTTGTTTTAATTTAAATTTTCCTGACAACCTATGATGTGGCACATCCTTCTGTATTCTTATTTGCCATCTGTATATCTTCTTCAGGGAGGTATCTATTAAGGTCCATTTTTTAATGAGATCATTGGTTTTCTTATTGTTGAATTTTAAAAGAGTTTTTTTTACATATTTTGGATAACAGTCTTCTATCAGATGTGTCTTTTGTAAACATTTTCTACTAGCCCATGATTTTTCTTCTTATTCTCTTGATCCTGTATTTCACAGAGAAAAGGATTTTAATTTTTATGAAGTTCAATTTATTATGTCTTTCATGGATGTGTATCTGGTTGTGGTGTACCTCAAAAGTCATCACTATACACAAGGTCACCAAGATTTTCTCCTGTGTTATCATTTAGAAGATTAGTAGTTTCATATTTTATATTTAGGTCTCTGAACCATTTTGAGTTCATTTGTGAAAGGTGTAAGGTCTGTGCCTAGAGTCATTGTTTTACATGTAGATGTTCAGTTGTTCCAGCACCATTTGTTGAAAACACTATCTTTTTGCTTAAAAAAAAAAAAAAATATATATATATATATATATATATATATATTATTTATTTTTAGAGAGAAGGGAAGAGAAGGGAAAGAGAGAGACAGAAATAGCAATATGTGGTTGCCTCTCATGCGCCCTCTACTGGGGACCTGGCCCACAACCCAGGCATGTGACCTGACTGGGAATAGAACAGGCTACCCTTTGGTTCACAGCTCATGATCAATCCACTGAGCTACACCAGCCAGGGCATGCCTTTGCTTTTTTGTTTGTTTGTTTTTGTTTGTTTGTTTTTTGTATGTAGGTCTATTTCCAGCTTCAGCAATCTGTTCTATTGAACTGTTTGTCTAGTTTTTCACCAAAACTACACTATCTTAATTACTATGCTTTTATTATAAGTAGTTAAATAGGTAGTATCTGACCTCCAATTTTGTTATTCTCCTTCAACATTTAGTTAACTATTCTGTGTCTTTTGCCTCTACAAATAAATTTTAGAAATAGTTTGTTTCATCCACAAAATTGTTTACTGGAATTTTGATAATGATTGCAAAGAGCCCACTACCCCTTAAAGAACCCACACATAGACTTAGATGCTTTCTCTCTGAGCTCCAGGACTGGAGTAGCAGCTTGAAACCTGCCATCACGTATGGGAAGGAACTAAAGTGTCTGACATCAAGACAAGAGCTGGGGGACACTTTTCCCTCAGATATAAAAAGGTGAGCAAAGGCCAATATTTCTTTCTGAGCTCTACCCTCACAGAGCCACACAGTCAGCACGCCACTGCCATATCTGAGACTCCATCAACCTGGCTAACACTATTTGCCTTGCCTTGGAGATCCCCTGAGACTCCTTCCCACCCAACTTACAAGCCCACCTAAACTGTTAACTCTGATTTTTCCTTATGAATGGCTGGTCATGGCTCAAGCTTCATAACTTCCTAAATTCTATCAAATAAGCAGCAGCTGACCTCAGTGAACCCCCAGTCCCTGTACTTTTTGTGTAGTGCCCTATGGACTAGCACTGACAGAAGCCATCCTGCACTCACAGTTTGGCTTCACCTGGGAATCTCCAAGCCCAGTACACGTAGCAGCCATCTCAGACTGCTTTATAGCTCGTGCAGAGTTGCCCTGGCAAAACACTGGGCAGGCCTGATCTTAGCCTGCATCAGCTGGGAAACCCCAGGCCTAGCACACCCAGTTGGACAACTACAGACCACATTGGAGCACCACCACCTTGTCCCTGCACAGCTGCTCCTCCCTGGAGGGTGGAAGTTGGTGGACACTTGTCAGACCCAGTCCTTGCTGCTGACTGGCCTGGATAAATCCTTTTCACTGGCCTGCCAATAGCAATCAAGGCTCAACTCCAAGAGGAGGGTGTACTCAGCCCACATGAAGAGCACACCTCTAGTACCCAGCTTGGGTGATAAGGGAGGCTGTGCCAATGAACTCTGCAGGACACCTCGTACATTAGGCTACACTACCAAGACAGGGAGTCATAGAAGCTCACCTAATACACAGAAGTAAACACAGGGAGGCTGCCAAAATGAGGAGATAAAAACAAGGCCCAAATGAAAGAACAGATCAAAACTCCAAAAAAAATCTAAACAAAATGAGGGTAAACAATCTATCAGATGCAGAGTTCAAACTGCTGATTATAAGGATGATCAAGGAACTTAGTGAGGAACTCAACAGCATAAAAAGTCATAAACAAAGGATTCATGACATACCAACCCAAAAGAATATATGCACCCCAATGTTCGTAGCAGTACAATCTACAGTAGCCAAATGTTGGAAGCATCCCAAGTGCCCATCAGTAAATGAGTGGATCAAAAAAATATGGTACACTTACAAAATGGAATACTATGCAGCAGAAAGAAAGAAGGAGCTCCTAACCTTCAGGACTGCATGGATGGATCTGTAGACCATTATGCTAAGTGAAATAAGCCAGGCAGTGAAAGACAAATACCATATGATTTTACCATAAGTGGAAACTAATCAACAAAACAAACAAGCAAGCAAAATATAACCAGAGACATTGAAATAAAGAACAAACTCACAGTAACCAGAGGGGATATGGGAAAGGATACTGGGGAGTGAGAGGAAAGGGTCATCAAGGAACATGTATAAAGGACACATGGACAAAACCAAAGGGGGGT
The DNA here is from genome assembly GCA_004024845.1 of Tonatia bakeri. NCBI lineage: Eukaryota > Metazoa > Chordata > Mammalia > Chiroptera > Phyllostomidae > Tonatia > Tonatia bakeri. The sequence continues at coordinate 42,021 of PVIA01010295.1, read as the reverse complement.
GAGTAGTATTCAGGGTGGGTTGTGGGGATGTCTGAGTGCGTAGGACTGGTAGGGGGGAAATGGAGCCAAGAACCAAATTAATGATTTGAGACACAAGGAAGCAAAAACAACCAATCAGAACAACATGAATAAAGAATCCCCCAAAACAAAGATAGTGTAAGCAGCCTGTGGGACAACTTCAAGAGGTCCAATATTCACATCAAAGGAGTGTCAGAAAGAGAAGAGAAAGGACAAGAAATTAGAAATCTACTTTAAAAAAATGAAAGAAAACATCACTAATTTGGTGAAGGAAATAGACATGCAAGTCCAGGAAGCACAGAGTCCCAAACAAGACAGATGCAAAGAAGCCCATCCGACACATCATAATTAAAATTCCAAAGGTTAATGATAAAGAGAGAATCTTAAATGAAGCAAGAGGAAAGCAGTTGGTTACCTACAGGGTTATCCTCATAAGACTGTAAGCTGATTTCTCAGGAGAAACTTTGCAGGCTAGAAGGGATTGGCAAGAAATATTCAAAGTCTTGAAAAGCAAGGACATACAGCCGAGATTTCTCTACTCAGCAAAGTTATCATTGAGAATCAAAGGGCAGATATAGTGCTTCCCAGACAAGAAAAAAACAAAGAAGCTCATCATCACCAAACTATTATTATATGAAATATTAAAGGAACTTATTTAAGAAAAAGAGGATCAAAACTATGAACAATAAAATGGCACTAATGCATATCTATCAAAAACTTAATCTAAAAACCAAACTAAACAAATGAGAACAGAGACAGAATCAAGGATATGGAGAGCATTTTGATGGTTGCCAGATGGGAAGGAGTTTTTAAGGAATGGGTGAAGTGGTGAGGGGATTAAAAAGTACAAATTGGTAGTTATAGAATAGCCATGGGGATGTAAAGTACAGTGTAAGAAATGGAGTGGCCAGATAACTTATATGCATAATCCATGGACATGAACAAAGGGTGTGGGGATTGCCTGAAGGAGTGGGTGGTGCTGGGTAAAAGGGGTAAGGGGAGGAAAATTAGGACAACTGTAATAGAAAAATCAATAAATCATATTTTTTTAAAACAAAGCAGTAGTGAAAAGGAAATCCTTGCTTTGTTTCTGACTTTAGCAGGAAAGCTTCATATTTCTCATCATTAAGTACGATGTCAGTAACAAGGCTCTGTAGATGTTCTTGTTCAAGTTGAGAAAGTTCCACTCTATTCCTAGCCTGTTAAGAGGTTTTATCATGAATGAGTATTGGATTCTGTTGAATGCTTTTTCTGCCCCCTTTGTTATAATAATGTGATTTTCCTTCTCTAACCTTTTGAAGTCATAAATTACATTAATTATTTTTTTTAATGTTGAGCCAGTCTTGCATAACTGGGAAAAATCCCAAACTTTCATGATGTATAATTCTTTTATGCATTGTGGAAATCAATCTTTTAATATTTTGTTGAGAATTTATGCAGCTATGTTTGTATTGGTCATATTTTTTTATGATGTCTTTGTCTTGGTGTTAAGTGCTTTTATCATAGAATGAATTAGGAGGTACTCACTCTGTTCTATGAAGAAATTGTAGAGAATACATATAATTTTGTCATTAAATGTTTGGTAGAATTCAGCAGTAAACCCACCTATGACTGCTTTCTATTTTGGAAGGTTATTAGTTATTTATTCAATTTTTTAAAAATATGTTGGTCTATTCAGCTTGTCTATTTCTTCTTACATGACTTTTGGCAAATTATAGGTTCTCAAGGAATTAGTCCATTCTATGTAGGTTATTAAATTTATAGGAATAGAGTTGTTCATAATACTCTTTTTTAAATTTTTTAATTTTAATTGCTGTTCAGGTACAGTTTTTGGTCTTTTCCCTCCACCCCTCCCCATGCCCCCAGCCCTCCCCATCTCCCTCCCCTGCTTCCACCCCACCTTGTTGTTGTCCATGTGTCCTTTAAATTGTTCCAGCAAACCCTTCACCCTTTTCCTCCATAATCCCCTCCTCTCTCCCCTCTGGTCACTATCATCCTATTCTCAATTTCAGTGTCTTTGGTTATACTTTGCTTGCTTGTTCGTTTTGTTGGTTAGGTTCCTGTTAAAGGTGAGATCATATGGTATTTGTCTTTCATCACCTGGCTTCTTTTATTATGCTTTTAATGACCATAGATGTGTAGTGATCTCTCATTTCTGACACAGTCATTTGCGTCTTCTCTCTTTCTTCCTTAATTAGCCTGGCTAAAAATTTATCAACTGTTTGATTTTTTTTCAAGGAACCAATTTTTGATTTTGTTGATTTTCTCTATTGATTTTCTATTTTCAATTTCATTGATTTCTACTTGGTTACTTCTATTGATATTTTTTCATTTATTATTTATTTTATTTTTTCAAGTTTTCTAAGGTGGAAGCTTAGATATTGATTTTAGATCTTTCTTATTTTTTAATATATGCATTCAACACTAGACATTCCCCTAACCACTAGTTTCATGGCATTCCACAAGTTTTGATATGCTGTATTTCATAGTCACTTAGTTCAAAATATTGAATAATTTTAAATTTTTCTTGGCATTACTTGTTTGACCCATGCTTTGTTTAGAAATCTGTTATTTAACATCAAAGTATTTGGGACTTTAAAGCTGTCTTTCCATGATTGATTTTTAGTTTAATTCCATCATGGTATGAGAGAAGACATTATATGAATTATATTTTTTAATTTTTTAAGTTATCTTTTCTTGGAAAGAATGTGTCTGTCTTGGTGAATGTTTCATGTGACTTTAAGAAGAATGTGTAATAGGCGGTGAAGTAGTTTATAGAAGTCCATTTAATCCAATTGATTTTGGTGCTATTGAGTTCAACTTTGTTTTTACTGCTTTTCTGCTTGCAGTATCTGTTCATTTATGATAGAGGGATGTTAAAAGTATTCAACTATGATTGGATTTATCCATTTCTCCTTGCAATTCTATCAGTTTTTTGATGTATATGTTTTTGATGTTCTGTTATTGATGTATACATATTAAGGATTATTATGTTCTCTTTGAGTATTAACTTCTTTATCATCATGTAATACTTCTCTTTTTCCCTGATAATTTTCTTTGCTCTAAACTCTGTTCTATCTAAAATTAATATAGCTACTCTTATCTCCTTTTGATTAGCATTACCCTTGTATATCTTTCACCATCCCTTTACTTTTTTACAGCTTATAATCTTCTTTTTCCATTTATTATTTTTTTTATTTTGTTCAATTACAGTTGTCCCACCTTTTTCCCTGTTCTATCCCTTTACTTTTAATCTATATGTGCCTTTATATGCAAGTTGTATTTTCTTTTTAGATCCACTCTGATGAGCTCTGTCTTTTAATTGGAGTATTAAGACCACAGACATTTAAAACCATTATTGAGACAGTTGGATTAATACATACAATATTTGTTACTGATTTTTATTGGTTGGCTTTGTTCTTTCTTCCTGTTTTTATCTTCAACTCTTTTTCTGCCACTTCTGGTTTTAATCGAGCATTTTATATGATTCCATGTTCTTTCCTTTCTTAGCCTATCATTTATACTCTTTAAAATATTTTAGTGGTTGTCCTAGATTTGATTGCAATATACATTTAAAGCATATTATATATATATATATAATATTTTTCAAATGTATTCAAATATTCAAATATACAATATGGGATATATGTATATTTAAGTACATTTTGCTACTATTATTTTGAACAAATTCCTCTCTTAGAGTAATAAAAAATAACAACGGTTTTTTTACACTCCTTTTTCATTTTCTGATGTTTTCTATTTTGATATACAGATTGAAGTTTCCAACATATATAATTTTTCTTTTTTCTGAAGGATTTTTTTAACATTTGTTTATTATATACAATTACAGTTGACACACAATATTATATTAGTTTCCGGTGTAATAAATAGTAATTAAGCATTTATATAACTTGCAAAGTGATTACCCTGATAGTCTAGTACCCATCTGATACCCTACATACCTATTATAATATTATTGACTACTTTCCTTATACTGTACCTCACATTCTCGTGACTGTCTTTGTAACTGGCAACCTATACATCTTAATTCCTTCCTGTTTTTCATGCCTTCCTTTCAATCCCATGCCCCTCTGGTAATCATCAAAATGTTCTCTGTATGAATTTGTGTCTGTTTTGTTTGTTTACTTCCTTTTATACATTCCACATTTGAATGAAATGATATGGAATTTGTCTTTCTCTGAGTTATTTCACTTAGCATAATACCTATGGCTGTGTAATATTCCATTGTATGTAAGTACCACCTCTTTTTTATTTGTCTATCAATTAGGTTGCTTTCATATCTTTGCTATTAAACATAACACTGCCAAAATTGGTGCATCTGTCTTTTTAAGTTAGTATTTGGGGGTTCTTCAGATAAATACCTAACAGTGGAATTGCTGGATCCTATGGTAGTTCTATTTCTAATTTTTTGAGGAAACCCTATAATGTTTTCTATAGTGGCTGCACCATTTTATACCCCCCAACAATGCAGGAAGGTTCCTTTTCTCCAAAGCCTCACCAAAATTTGTTGTTTGTTGGTCTATTGATAATATCCATTCTGACAAATATGAGCTCATTATGGTTTTAATTTGTTTTTCCCTGATAATTAGTGATGTTGAAAAGTCTTTTAATATGTCTATTGGCCATATTCTCTTTGGAGAAATGTCAATCCAAGTCTTCTGTTTATTTTTACTTTACTAACTATTTGGGCTTTTGTGTGTTATATTGTTTGCTGTAACATTAGGGAATATATTCTTCTATTCAATAGGTTGTCTTTTCATTTTGTTGATGGTTTTCTTTACTGTGCAAAACTTCAGTTTGACGTGGTCCCATTTGTTTCTATTTTCTTTTGCTTTTTTGGCCCAAAGAGATATACAAAGTCCAGCAGAAATAACTGGGCTGGCTATAACCGGAGTAGTTAGAAATAACTAGTGTGGTTGACAGGGTATGTGTATATCCTGTGTGAGATGGACAGCAATTTGAACATTTCACCTAAAATGTCATATGGTATGTTTGAGTGTAATATTGTTATATTACAGAACTACATGCTTATGATTTTGCAATAAAATATTTTTATGTCAGAAAAAGGGGATGTTATTTGTGGTGGTCTCTCTCCATATATACACACACATATATACATATGTACATATAGACATATGTACACATATATAGTACTAGCAATCCATATATGTGTTTGTGTATGTGTGTGTTACTAACAGCAATGTGAAAGAGTTTAAATTTAAGCATACTTTTGTTGGGTGCATAAATGTTTACAAAGGTTATATTCTCTTGTTAGACTTACCCCTTAATCAGTATGTAATATCCTTCTTTGTCTATTATTATAGTTTTTTTAGGCTATATTTTATCTAATTATTGCTACTCCAGCTTTTTGTTTGTTTCTATACCTTTTTCCATCTCTTTACTTTCAGTCTATGTGTATCTTTCAATAGGAAGTGGGTCTCTTGTAGGCAGCACATGTATGGATCTTATTTTCTGATCCACTCAGCCACCCTATGTTTTTGTTTGCTTGTTTGCTTGTTGTTTTTATACCCTTAAAATTTTTTTAATTATTTATTGAATTTATTGGAGTGACATTATTGGCTCATAAAATTTTATAGGTTTCAAGCATAAAAGGCTATAATATATCATCTGTGGATTACATTGTTTATTTACCACTCAAAGTCAAATCTCATATTGTCACTGCATATTTGACCCACTTTACCCTCCCTATACCTTCCCCCTGGTAACCACCATACTATTATCTGTATCTATGAGTTTTTGTTTCTTTCAGTTTCATATCCCACAGGTGAGTGAAACTATATGGTTCTTGACTTATTTTGTTGGACTTCTTTCACTTAGCATGATATTTTCAAGATCCATTCATGTTGTCACAAATGGCAGTATTTTATCTCTTCTTATAACTGCATAGTATTCCATTTTATATATGTACCACATCTTTATACAATCCTCAAAGGAAAAACTTTGGCTGTTTTCATGTCTTGGCCACAGTGAAAAATGCTGCAATGAACATAAGAGTACATGTATTTTTACATATAAATATTTACAAACTTTTTAGATAAATACTCATAAGAGAGGTTGCTGCATAATATGGTTACTTTACTCTTAATTTTTAGAGGAGCTCTAACACTATTTCCATAGTGATTATACCAGCCTACATTCACACCAGTAGTGGATGAGAGTTCCTTTTTCTCCAAAACCTCTCCGATACTTGTTATTACTTGTCCTATTGATAACCGTTCTAACATGTATGAGATGGTATCTTTTTATAGTTTTGATTTCCATTTCTTTAATAGCTAGTGACATTGGACATCTTTTCACATGTTTGTTGGCCATTTGTATGTTTTCTTGAATATTAACTCCTTATCGAAGGTGTTGTTTGCAAATATCTCCTCCCATTTAGTAGATTGCCATTATGTTTTGTATATGGTTTCTTTTCCTGTGCAGAAGCTCTTTAGTTTGATATCATCCTATTTATTTACTTTTGCTTTTATTTCCCTTATCTTTTAGGTAAAATTTATAAAATCCTTTTCAACTTTCCCAGCATCATTTATCACGCAGTCTTTCTTTTCTCTGTTATATGTTTTTTCCTCCTTTATCAAAAATTATTTGCCTATATACATGTGGGTTTATTTCTGGGCTTTTATTCCTGTTCTATTGTTCTGTGTGTCTGTTATCCTGCCAATGGCATACTGTTTTGATTATTGTTGCTTTGCAGTATAATTTGAAGCCAGGAAGTGTGATACTTCTGGCTTTGTTATTTATTCTCAGGATTTCCTTGTCTATTTGGGGTCTTTTGTGTTTCTGTACAAATCTGATAATTTTCTCTATTTCTTCATAAATAACTGTTTGTTCTATTTCTTCAAAAACACCACTAGAATTTTGATGGGGATTGTATTAAATCTGTGTATTGCTTTGGGTAATATTGTCATTTTAACTATGTTGATTCTTCCAATTCATAAACATGAAATATCTTTGATTTCTTAGATTAGGAACAAAACAAGGGTGTCTATTCTCACCATTCTTATTCAACATATTACTGAAAGTCCTAGCCAGAGCAATTAGACAAGAGAAAGAAATAAAAAGCACCAAAATTGGGAAAGAAGAAGTAAAATTATCACTTGTTGCAGATGACATGATTCTTTATGTAGAAAACCCTAAAAACTCTACCAAAAAAAACTATTACAAAAAATAAACAATTACAATACAGTTGCAGAATATAAAATTAATGTACAAAAAATTATTGCATTCTTATATACTAACAATTACATTTCAGAAAAAGAAATAAAACAATTTCTTTGCAATTGCATCAAAAAGAATGAATTACCTAAGTATACACCTAATGAAAATGTAAAGGACCTATATACCTTAAAACTACAAAACATTTTAAAAAGAAACTGAAGAACACCCTAAGTCTTTTGATTGGAGCACTTAATCCTTTTTTCTTAAAGTAATTATTAATAGATCTATAGTTAATTTCAATTTTATCATTCATATTTTAATCTTTTTTCTTCTATTTCCTTTTAAAGAAGTCCCTTTCGCATTTCTTGTAATACTGGTTTCTTGTCTAGAAAGCTCTTTATCAGTACTTTGATTCTAAATGATAGCCAGGCTAGGTAGATTAATGTTAGTTGTAGGTCCCTGCTTTTCATTACTTTGAATATTTTGTGCCAATCCCTTCTGGCCTGCAAAGTTTCTGTTGAAAAATCAGCTAACTATCTTATGGAAGCTCCCTTGGAGGTAACTAAATACCTTTCTCTTGCTGCTTTTCAGATTCTCTTTTTATCTTTAACCTTTGGTACTTTAATTATGATGTGTCTTTGGATTTATCTTGTTTGGGACTTTCTGTGCTTCCTTCATGAGGATAGAGAAGTTGTCCATCATTATTTCTTGAAATAGGTTTACAATTCCTTGCTCTCTTTCTACTCTTTCTGGGACTCCTATGATACAAATGCTGGTATGTTTGATGTTGGCGCAAAGGTTGCTTAAACTATCCTATTTTAGAAAGATTTTGTTTTGTTTTGTTGTTCCAATTGAATGTGTTCTACTATCTCGTCTTCCAGATTGCTCATTCAATCCTCCAATGCATCTAATTGTTATTGACCCCTTATTGTATATTCTTGATTTCAGTTATTGTATTCTTCATTTCTGACTGGTTCTTTTTTATGTTTTCTATCTACATTTTTATGTTGCCTATTTCTTTGTTATAAGTTCTCACCAAGTTCATCTACTCTTCCTCTAAGTTCATTGAGCATCCTTATAACCAGTGTTTTGAACTCTGCATCAGGCAGATTGCTTGTTTCAATTTATTTTATTTCTTTTCTGGAGTTTTGTCTTGTTCATTCATTTGGGACATGTTTCTTTGTCTTCTCATTTTGGCTACCTCCCTGTGTTTTCTTTTCTTTCTTTTTTCTTTTTTGGTATCTATTAGATAGATCTACTATGTCTCCCAGTCTTAGCAGAGTGGCTTTTCATAGTAATTGTACTGTGGAGCCCCATGGACAGTCTCCCTGGTCAGCTGAGCAGGGTGCTCCAGGGGTGCCCCTGTGTGCACATGTATGCAATCTTTTGTAGTTGAGTGGTGAGTGTTGTTGAGACATCAGTGGAAGAGGTTGTCCCTCAATCTCACTGGCTATGAAGAATGAGTGTAATTATAGCAGACAAGCTGTTGTGTGTGGGATGACCCTATGAAGTGGGATTTGCTTTATCAAGCCTCTGGTGCCTGCTGAGCCTACCTTTGCATGCTTCATTTGTGGTGCTAATTGGGTGGTGATCTGGTGTAGTCTAAAGCCAGGCATCAGATGGGTTGTGGGGCCTCTTGGGAGGGACTCTCGTGGCAGGCCAAGGTCAACTGCTGCTTGTCTCTGGTCTGGAACTACCTGCTAAGAGGTACAAAATGATCTTCAGATGGTTGCCACCTGTGCTTGTCTTGAATGCTTGAGAGAGATAAGCTGAAAACCAAGGAAAGCTACCATTAGTTCTGGGGTTTAAACTGCTGCTAAGATGTACAGGACACACCACAGCTAGAAGCTGCTTTTTAGGGTTTGTGGAGCTTTGAGAGATTTTAGAAAAGTCGACCTAGCAAAGCAAGAGAGACCATTAACATGGAAAGTTACTGGAAGAGCCCAAAGGCTGGGTAGTCAAGGCAGGGTCTCAGGGAATTACCATGACAGTCTACTGACAACAAATCAAATTCCTCCAATTTTTTTTTTTGTGTGTGAAAGCTTCCAGTTTTCTTTCACCTTTGAAAGATAAATTTACAGGGTACAGAATTGTAGATTAGTGAGTGTATTTTTTTTTAATACTTTAAATATTTTACCACACTCTTTATGGTCAATTCTTACCTTTGGTTCACTGTAGGTAAGGTATTTTTTTTTAATCTGGTTTTCTTCAACATATTTTATTATGTTACATTTCCTGAAAATTGAATATGATATGCCTCGGTATAGGTTTCTTTGAATTCATCCTGCTTGGTGTTTCTCTGAGTTTTCTGGTTTGTTGTTTGATGTCTGACATTAATTTAGGGGAAATATTGCTTCTATTCTTTTCTGTCTTTCTTCTCCTTCTGGTATTCTTGTTATGTGTATGTTAAACCTTTTGTAGTGGTCTCACAGTTCTTGGGTATTCTGTTCTCTTTTTGTCAAAGGCATTCTTTATTTCTGTAACTGTTTTTGGTATCTAGTATTATTTTGGATTCTTTTTTAAAATTTCCATTTTTCTTCTTATAGTGGCCAATTAGTTTTGTGTGTTGTCTACTTTTTCTGTTAAAGCCCTAGGCATATTAATCATCATTTTTAAATTCCTGCTCTTATAATTCTAATATGCCTGTCTAGTCTGACTCCAGTTCTGATGCTTGCTTTTTCTCTTCAAACTTTGTTTTTTTACTTTAAATATGCCTTGTAATTTTTTGAAGAGGGAATATCATGTGCTGGGTAAAGAGATTGTAGTAAATAGATTTTTAGTGATATGGTAATAGGAAGGGGGTATGAAACAGTCTATAAACAGTCTATGATTAGGTTGCAATCTTTTGCTAAGATTGTGCATCTGGACTGTGAACTGTGCAAGTACTTCTCAGCGTTTTCTCGCATCACTTATGTAGGGACAGGATGGCTTCAGTTACTGGACTTCGGTATTTCCTTTCCTCAATGTGAATCCTAGAGCTGGCTGATTTTGAGTATTTCCCTTACCCAGATCTGATAAAATCTCAGTAGGTCAGGCTCTGATAAAATAATTTCTACTAAGGGTAGGCCTTGTTAAGAACACGGAGTTCTGGTGTGTTTCAAAATGGTTTTTTTTCCCCATCCCCCCTGCCAAAACACATGGGGAATTTTTCCCAATATTCACTGTGAAGACCTAACAGAACTTTTGGAGGTAAAATAAAAATGTGAGAGTCCCTCATATGACTGTGGCCCCCTGGAGTTTTTAACTATCAGCATTGTCTACAATGAGCCTCCAGCAATGTATCAGTTATTGTTCAGGTTTTCCTACCCGGCACTGGCTCCAGAGGACTTTTTGCTTGTGGGTTACTGCTCCAGTAAGTTGTGATTCTCTGTATTCACTTGTCTGTTTTTGCAACTTTGGGGCAGTTATCTTGTGAAGTTACACTCCTGAAGGATATAAGAAAAGTTTATTTTTTTTAGTTTATTTGGCTTTTTTCTTGTGAGGACAGAGTGGCAACATGTAAGTTCTGGACAGGGACAAGAAGTCTACTTTGTTTTTAAAGACTTTTTCTTTTTAAAATACTCATGCAAAAATATTTATTACAAATGAAGTGATGTTATATTTTGGATATTCCAAAATAATCTGAGAGAATGGAGATAGAGATGAAATACAGCCAGCCATGATTTGATCATTCTTGGGCTGTGTGATGGATACATTGTTGTTCAGCATATTATTCTCTATTCTTTTGTATTTATTTACATTCTTTCAAAGTATGGTTTCTAATGTTTCTTCTTATTTCTTTCCTGATGAATTTCCAATACCTATACCCCTCCAACAGCCAGTTCCATTTTTCTCCTTCCCTAATTATCATTCTCCCTTCTCACCCTCTTCTTCAAATATGTTATAAATGTTGAACACAGCTGACTGATGTCTTGAGAAAAGTAACTATACCTTAGCAGTATTTCCTGTACTTCAATCCTTCACTCTTCTTCCCCATATCTTGAATAGCCTATTCTATTATTTTCTTTAACTTTATTTTAATTAATTCCTTTTATTAGCCTTGCTCTAATAATATTATACATGAAGTCAAAAAAGAGGTTCAAGGAATACTTTATTATATATAAATAAATCTCAAGTTAATAAAATAAAATGCATTGGTCCATGTACCTCTTTAAATCAACTTACATTATACCAGAAGATATGTCTGCTCTTCTCTGCTAGCTTGATGATGCCACAGTCATGGACAGAAGTACATAAACATTCCTACAGTACCCTGAAAAAATTTTGAGTCATTTTATCTTTTCTTTCCTTTTCTAATATTTTGGAAGATAATTAAGTTGCAGAATTAAAATCTATTATTTCTCCAGTGTAACACTTTGTCTCAAATATGAATTTCTAAGAGAAATTTTACCTAATTTACTACGCGAATTTTCAGTAGTTTTAGAAAATTCAGTTGTCCTCGTTATTGATCAAACAAGGGACATATAAATCCAGGTTTGCTTCTTGGGAGATGATTCAGAACTCTTGCTAAAAGAGAGAGTGGCCACTTTGGATTCACTTTGTCTTTAGTTTATCTGAGAAAGAAACTGAATGGATCACAGAGGATGGTACTTTCTTTCTGAATACAATCATGTAAAATCAATATACACACAATTGTGGCAGTCCATCTCAACTGTGCCTAGAGCCTTGGTTCTTTTTCACCTTGTACATTGAATTTTCTTTCATACCATCAGTGCTTTGGAACCCTTGAGGAAAAAAAAAAGAAGACAGTAAAAATTTGGACTATGATTAAATCTTGCAGAAACTGAAAAATGACAATTTTTTGTTTCTTTGGTTATTACAGAATCAGGAACTGCCCTGCTTGGTTTCAGAAGCTGTAACCCCCACTAAGGCTAAGGCTGAGGGAGCAACCTTGAACCGTAAGCCACCAAGGAGACAAGCTTATCTCCCTGGCAGGAGCGCTGCTTCTGCTACTTCATCCGTAACTGGCACCCAATGCTTAGTTGATTAGCCAATGACGGGTAAGATTCCCCAAGGGGGGGGGGATGACCTAAGACAGGCACGATCATGTGGGAGGCCCCCAAGGAAGGATTTCGGGGGCTACAGTAGAAGGGGGTGATGGACCCCAACCTCTCGACTTTGACAAAGCCTGAATCCACAATGTCTGCGTGAAAATCTCCTAATCTCTTGGCTGCCTTACTTCTCTTGCTCCACCTAAGCTTGAAACAATGACAGAGGTTGGTGCAGCCCTGTTCTGGAAAGGGCGGGTTCCCTGAGCAATCAGGCCTAAGAAAGAATATGTAAAATCCTGTGAAACCTGCTTTGTTTAGAATGCTCTCAATGAAATAAGGGTCCAAGCAAGAGGTAAGTTTGTTCCTCAGTTTTACAGCTCTTTAGCTATCTGACCCTGACTTAAAATAGACCCTCAGAGTTCTTTGTTATCTATTGTTAGATCTTTACTTCCTGACGATGATTAATGAGCTTTACCTGAATTCCTGTGTAAATGAACCCAATAGAAGCCCATGAAGAAAAGGCTCCTGGTCCTTCTCCTCTGAGAGATTGGCCACCTTTCCTCCCCAAGCAGATCATGTCTCTGTAGACTTATTCTCATCTGTGGTGACTGGAGTGGGGGGGCCCTGCAGGCAGAGTCCCCCCACATCTGGTGCTCTCCCCTAGGGAGGGTAGCCGAGGTGCTCTCCACTAAAGAGAGTGGCCATTTCATACCTATTTCCCCACAGGACTCGGTTGTCCATGTGTATGTTTTTTTCTCGTGTTTCGATGAGCATCCATAGCCATGATGGATACCACTGGCCTGGTATCCGTCTCATTACAGTACAACAGGCCCAGTGGCTGAATGATTATTTAATCTCCAAAATATATAAAGAACGTACATGACTCCACTCTAAGAAGACAAGCATCCCAATTAAAAATTGGACAGAGGACTTGAACAAACAATTCTCCAATGAGGACATACAGAGGATACAGAAACACATGAAAAGGTGCTCCATATTGCTAGCTATCAGAGATGTAAATTAAAACCACAATGAGATAACACTTCACACCAGTCAGAATGGGCATCATAAACAAAACTACAAACAACAAGTGTTGGAGAAGTTGTGGAGAAAAGGGATCCCTAGTGCACTGTTGGTGGGATTGCAGACTGGTTCAACCACTACAGAAAACAGTATGGGACTTCCTCAGAAAACGAAAAATGGAACTGCCTTTTGACCCAGCAATTCCACTGCTAGGATTGTATCCTAAGAACCCTGAAACACCAGTCCCAAAGAACCTATGCACCCCAATGTTCATAGCAGCACAATTCACAATAGCCAAGTGCTGGAAGCAACCTAAGTGTCCATCAGTAAATGAGTGGATCAAAAAACTATGGTACATTTACACAATAGAATTCTATGCAGCAGAAAGAAAGAAGGAACACCTACCCTTTGCAACAGCATGGATGGAACTGGAAAGCATTATGCTAAGTGAAATAAGCCAGGCAGTGAAAGACAAATACCATATGATCTCACCTTTAAGAAGAACCATAACAACAAAACAAACAAACAAGCAAAATATAACCAAAGACACTGAAATAGAGAACAGGTTGACAGTGACCAGAGGGGTTAGGGGAGGGAATTTCAGAGGAAAAGGGGAAGGATTTATAAAAACAAATATAAATAACACTTGGACAAAAACTAGGGGGTTGGAAATGGGAGGGAGGGGGGGAGGGATGGGCGGGTTGGCTGGGATGGGAGTAAAAGACAGAAAACTGTACTTAATCAACAATTAAAATAAAACTTAAAAGAAAAGAAAAGAAATGCACCAATAAATTGATCGGGTTCTGTCATCATCAATAATACCTGAATAGTTACTACTAAGAACCCAACAAAATCTATGAAATTCATGTCAGGTGATGATTCTGAAAAATGGAACTTTATAAAAACAAGCAGGAAAACTTCTGTAAATGCACCAGGTTTTTAGATTATCTTTAAAATAATGAACGTTAATGTTCTACCTTTTTAAACTATTGTATACAAAAGAATGGGATGAATGTTGCAATATCACTTTTTACTCTGGTGTAAAAAGAAAACATTATTCTCTGTAGATGTTGCCACATAAAACAAAAATGCTTTTATTACCAGTAGCCATGAAGTGACAGACCTGATAAATGCAAGTTTAAGATTTCCTTGGGTTTTGGCATCCCTTCACACTTATTTTCAAGTTACTAATAGATTCTGTGGGTTTGACTAGCCATCATTTAAGAGTGTCATTTAGCCTAAAATGACAGAAAAGTAAAATGTTCTTAAATGTCCAATTTTTCTTTATTCCCTGACTGAGTTGCTAATGACTACAAGTAATGTCTTTTATTCATGTTGTCTGAGTGATGAAACTGTCATTGCCAAATGATGACTATCAAGCAGAGATATTTTCATTTAACACTCTTGAAAAAAACTTTACCAGGAACCTGGCTACCATGGGTTTTTTGTTGTTGTTGTTTGTTTGTTTATTTGTTTTCCAGCTAAATGGGCCTGAAATAGCCCTCATGTAAAACCTAAATGTATTATATGAAGTTGGCCACAAATGGGTTGACTTATAGGCTAATTAATACATTGAAAGCCAAAGCATAATTTTTACTGTTTTCTCCTGCACAATGGAGGTTTCTAAAATGGTGAAAATTGGGGACCTATATGTAAATAGTTAATGACAAAACAAATCCATTGTTTTCCAAACAGCATTTTCTTTGAAAGTTACATGGTCATATTTGAAACAACACACAGTAGCCACATTAGAGATCTCTGGGCTGGTTACCATGAATTTTGAAATGTAAATAATGAACTCAGATCCCTCAGGGTGTCTTGGAGGTGAAATCTAAGTAACTCAATATTTTGACTTGCCTTTTGGCAAAAAACTTTTCTTTTCCTCTCAAACATTTGTAAAGAAACCTTAAATATTTCATAACTTGCACAAAAAAGTCTTATCATTATTGAAACGTTTTTTAATACTTTTGATTTTTATTGTTGTTCAAGTACAGTTTTCTGCCTTTTCTTCCCCCCACCACTCCCCACCACCCCAGACTTCACCACCTTCCTCCCCTGTTCCCCCATCCCCGCCTTGTTATTGTCCATGTGCCCTTTATAGTTTTTTCTGTAAAACCTTCAACCTTTCTCCTCATTATCCTCTCCCCTCTCCCTTTTGGTTAGTGTCAGCTTCTTTTCAATTTCAATGACTTTGGTTATATTTGGCTTGCTTGCTTATTTTGTTGATTAGATTCCAATTAAAAGTGAGATCATATGGTATTTGTCTTTCACCACCTGGCTTATTTCACTTAGCATAAGGTTTTCCAGTTCCATCCATGCTGTTGCAAAGGGTAGGTGTTCCTTCTTTCTTTCTGCTGCATAGAATTCTATTGTGTAAATGTACCATAGTTTTTTTATCCATTCATTTACTCATGGGCATCTAGATTGCTTCCAGAACTTGGCTATTGTAAATCATGCTGCTATGAACATTGGGGTGCATAGGTTCTTTTGGATTGGTGTTTCAGGGTCTTAGGATATAATCCTAGCAGTGGAATTGCTGGGTCAAAAGGCAGTTCCATTTTTCGTTTTCTGAGGAAAATCCATACTGTTTCCAAAGTGGCTGCAACAGTCAGCTTTCCCACCAACAGTGTACTAGGGTTCCCTTTTCTCCACAACCTCTCCAACACTTGTTTGTTGCTTTGTTTATGATGCCCATTCTGACTGGTATGAAGTGGTATCTTACTGTGGTTTTAATTTGCATCTCTCTGATGACTACTGATGCTGTGCATTTTTTCATATATCTCTGTATGTCTTCCTTGGACAAGTGTCTGTTTAAGTCTTTTGCCCATTTTTTAATTTGGATTGTTTTTATTCCTAGAGTGGAGCTGTGTGAGTTCTTTATTTATTTTGGAGATCAAATTCTTAATCTCCAAAGGTATCATTGGAGGTATCATTGGCAAATATGTTTTCCCATATGTTTGGTTCTCTTTTCATTTTAATGCTGTTTTCTTTAGTTGTGTAGAAGCTTTTTATTTTGATGACATGCCATTTGTTTATTCCTTCCTTTATGCCCTTGCTCTAGGGGATAGATCAGTGAAAAGATTGCTGCATGGAATATCTGAGATTTTCCTGCCTATGTTCTCCTGAAAAACTTTTATGGTGTCACAACTTATATTTAAGTCTTTTATCCACCTTGAATTTATTTTTGTGTATGGTGTAAGTTGGTTGTCAAGATTCATTTTGTTGCATATAGCTGTCCAGCTCTCCAGCACAATTTGTTCGGAGAGGCTATTTTTGCTCCATTTTATGCTTCTGCCCACTTTATCAAATACTAATTGACCATAGAGACTTAGGTTTATTTCTGGGCTCTCATTTGGTTCCATTGTTCTATGAATCTGTTCTTATGCCAGTGACAGGCTGTTTTGATTACAGTGGCCTTATAATACTAACAACAAAGACAGCCCAGAGCTGTCTTTAAAAAAAGAAAAAAAAAAACAGTGGCCTGGTTTTATCTAAGGTATTGTTATCCCTCCTACTTTGTACTTCTTTCTCAAAATTGCTGCAGCTATTTGGGTTCATTTGTGGTTCCATATAAATTTTTGAAGTGTTTTTTCTATATCTGTGAAATATGCCATTGGTACATTAATAGGTAAAACATTGAATATATAAATTGCTTTGAGTAGTATGGAAATTTTGATGATGTTATTTTCCAATCCATGAACACAGTATATGTTCCATTTGTTTGTGTCTTCCTTAATTTCTTTCTTCAGTGTCATGTAGGTTTCTCGGAACAGGTTTATTCCTAGGTCCTTTATTTTTCTTGTTGCTATATCAAATGGGATTTTTTTTCTTGATTTCTGTTTGTGTTATTTCATTGTTGGTATATAAAACATGCCTTTGATTTCTGAATATTGACTTTGTATCCCACTGTTTTTCCAAATTTGTTTATTAGGTCAAGTAGTTTTTTGGTGGATTCTATAGGATTGTCTATGTACACTATCACATCACCTGCAAACAATGACTATTTTGTTTCCTCTTTTCCAATTTGGATGCCTTTTATTTCCTTTCCTTGTCTGATTGCTGTGGCTAGGACTTCCAATAATATGTTGAATAGAAGTGGTGAAAGTGGACAACCTTGTCTTGTTTCTGATATTAGTGGGAAAGTTTTTTGTTTTTCCCATTGAGTATGATGTTGGCTACTCAACATACATGGCCTTTATTATGTTGAGGAAAGCTCTCTCTATTCCCCCTTTGCTGAATGTTTTAATCACAAATGGTGCTGTACCTTATCAAGTGCTTTTTCTGCATCTATTGATATGATCACCTCATTTTTGTCCTTGCTTTTGTTTATGTGATGTATTATGTTTATTGATTTGGGAATATTGTACCACCCTCACATCCCTGGGATGATTCCCACTTGGTCATACCGTATGATCTTTTTAGTGTATTGCTGGATGAGTTTTGCCATTATTTTGTTGAGGATTTTAGCATCTATGTTCACCAGTAATATTGGCATGAAGTTTTCTTTTTTTGTTGTGTCTTCATCTGGTTTGGGGTTTAGGATGATGCTGACTTTATAAAAAGAGTTTGGGAGTTTCTGTTTTCTTGGATATTTTTGAATAGTCTGTGAAGGATAGGCGTTAGCTCTTCCTTAAATGCTTTGTAGAATTCTCCTGTGAATCCATCTGGTCCAGGGCTTTCAAATGTTGGGAGTTTTTTGATTACTGGTTCAATTTCAACAGCTGTTATTGGTCAGTTGAGGTTTTCTACTACTTCTTTATTCAGTTTTGGAAGATTATATTTTTTTTAGAAATGTGTCCATTTCACCTAGGTTTCCAAATTTCTTGCATATAGTTCTTTGTCGTACTTTCTTACAATCCTTTGTATTTCTGTGGTATCAGTTGTAATCTCTCCTCTTTCAGTTCTGATTGTGTTTATTTGGGTCCTATCTCTTTTTTTTCTTGATGAGTCTGCTTAAAGGCTTGTCAACTATGTTTATCTTTTCAAAGAACCAGCACCTGAAATTATTGATGCTTAGAATTGTGCTTTTAGTCTCTATGTCATTTAATTCTGCTCTGATCTTGGTTATTTCCTTCCTTCTACTTGCTCTGGGCTGTCTTTGTTATTGTTCCTCATGTTCTTGTAGGCATAGGGTTAGGTTGTATTTTTGAAATGTTTCTATCTTTTTTAGGTAGGCCTGTATTACTGTGAACTTCCCTCTCAGGACTGTCTTTGCTGTGTCCTATAAGTTTTGCATTATTGTGAGTTCATTTTCATTTGTTTCCAGAAATTTTTTATTTCTTCTCTAATCTCATTCTTGACCCATTCATTGTTTAATAGTGTGATATTCAATCTCCATGATTTTGAGTGTTTGGCTTTTTTTTCTTTGATGTTGGTTTCTAGTTCAGTCCCTTGTGGTTGGAGAAGATGCTTGATATGATTTCATTGAGGCTTGTTTTGTGTCCTATCGTGTGGTCTATCTTTGAAAACGTTCCATGTGCATTTAAAAAGAATGTGTATCTTTCTTCTTTGGGATGAAATTTCTATATATATCAGTTAAGTCCATTTTATCTAGGGCATTGTTCAATGTCACAACATCTTTGCTGATATTTTGTTTGGAAGATCTATCCGTTTTTTACAGTGGGGTATTGAAATCCCTATAGCGATTGTGTTGCTGTCAATATCTTTCTTGAAGTCCTGCAAAATTTTCTTTATGTATTTCTTTGCTCCTATGTTGAGTTCATATATATTTACAATTTTTATGTCTTCTTCATGGATTCTTACACTGAGTGTTATGAAGTGACCTTCTGGGTCTCTTTTTATGGCTCTTTTTTTAAAGTCTATTTTGTCTGATATGAAGATTGCTGCCTTGACATTTTTTTATTCCTGTTCACTTGCTTGGAATATATTTTCAGCCCTTCACTTTCAGTCTTTGTAGGTCTTTTGTTCTGAGGTGTGTCTCTTGTAGGCAGCATATGTGTGGGTCATGTTTTCTTATCTATTCAGCTATTCTGTGTTTTTTGATCAGAGTATTTAATCTTTTTACACTTAAGGTTATTATCAATAGGTATTAATTCATTCCCATTTTTTCATACCTGTGTTCCTCTCTCTCTCACTCTTTTTCTTTCCTTTCCTAAAGCAGACCTTTTAGCATTTCTTGCAGAGCTGGTTTGGTGGAGGTGTATTTTTTTAAGCTTCTTTTGTCCCAGAAGCACCTTATTTGGCTTCCCATTTTAATTAAGAGACTTGTTGGATAAATTAGTTTTGGTTGCAGGCCTTTGGTTTTCATTTCATGGAATATTTCTTGCCATTTTCTTCTGGCTTAGGGCGTTTTTATTGAGAAGTCAACTGCTAGTCTTGTTGGGGCTCCCTTGTATGCTATTTCCTGTTTCTCTCTTGCTGTCTTTGAGATTCTCTCTTTGACTTGGAACTTTCCCATTTTAATTATGAAGTATCTTGAAGTGGGCCTCTTTGGGTTTCTTTTGAGTGGTACTCTCTGTGTTTCCTGGATTTGTGTGGCTTCTTCTCTCATCAAATTAGGGAAGTTTTCCATCATTACTTTTTCATACAGGTTTTCTATCCCTTGCTCTTCTTCTCCCACTGGTATCCCTATTATACAGATATTTTTATGTTTTATTATGTTGCAGCTCCCTTACCACCCCTTTGTTCTTTCTGAATCTCTTTTCCTTTCTTGCTCTTCCTGGGTGTTTTCTTCTACCTTTTCCTCAGGGTTGCTGATTAGATCCCCTGTCTCTTCCAGTCTGCTTGTAATTCCTTCTAGTGTGCTTTTTATTTTCATGATTTTATTGTGCATTTCTCCTGGTTTTTTTTATTATAGTTTCTATTTCCTTTTTCATATTGTTGTAGTTCTCACTCAGTTCCTTGTAGTTGTCTGTGAGTTCCTTGAGCATCATTATAATCATTATTGTTAATTCTATATCTGATAGTTTGGTTACCTCCATTTCATTTAGCTCTTTTTGTGGGGAGTCTTCCATTCCTTTTGATTGCATATTCTTTTATTGTCTCACCATGTTAGGTGATTCTTTTTGAAAATTTTATTTATTAATTCCTTTCTTCATGTATATTAACTTATACCACCCTCCTTTTTTTTTTTAAGCTTCAAGTATATGCCAAGCACTATGTGACACACAAGTGCAGCAATAGTAAAAGAGGGTGAAAATTCTGATAACTCTCCTTTCCTAAAAAGACTATATCAATAGGAATTTAAATAAAGGAAGATTTACACAATAGGAGAGTGACAGAAAAGGATAGGACAATGGGATGTTACTTTGGTCAGAAGGATCCACAAAAGATTCAATAGCCAAGAGCAGTGGTAATCAAATTGTGTTCTCTAGACCAGCAGCATCTGTATCATCTGATATCAATAACAAAAATGCAAGTTCTTTTCATCCCCTTGATCTAGTGAACAAGAAATTCTGGAGGAGAGGCAGGCCCAGCCAGCTTGTTTTAACAAGCACTATTCCCCACCCCTCTATTGATTCTGATGCACTCCTAGTGGCTCAGAGGCACCTTTGCACCTTACAGTTCTGCTGATCCTTAACCACACAACTGTCCACCTACCTCTGAGTTATTTCCCATATTTTTCCTCCTCAAAGGGTTTACTTTCTTTTCTTATAATCTTTCTTAATTCTACTCCAATCAATTTTATGTCTATAGTGCTAGATCAAAACTGCTTATGTCAAAATCACCAATGACCCCACTTTGCTAAATCCAAAGGATTTGCATTGTCTTATTTGAGTTATTTACAGCATTTGACACAATTGACCAACCTGCTTCCTTGAAGTCCTTCTTCCCCTTGGCTGTCTCCTTACCTTACTAATGAGTCCTTTATGGTAGGTCCCCTTTAAGTGCTCCACTTGTAATTTGTATTTCTTCAGAGCTTAGACTTAGAACCTCCTTTGTACCCCATCTATCATCACTTCTTCAGTGATTTCATTTTCTTTCATGGGTTTAAATACTATCTATATGCTTTCAACTTCCAAATTTAGGTCTCTATATTTGACTTTTACCAGAACTTCAGACTTTCACTGTTATGTAGATGTCTTAACAGGTATCTTACACTTAGTAAGACCTTAAAGGCTGATTCTTACCCTAAAACTTGATTCCAAGTCTCAGTAAGTAACAGCTTCATCTTCTGAACTGCTCTGGCCTAAAATCTTGGAGACATACTTGACTCCTTTTTTTTTTTTTTTCATTCTATATCCAGCCTTTCAGTATATGCCTCATGTTGACCTTGCATGCAAAATACACCTAGAATCCAACTATGCATCACCTCTACCACCACCACAACCATTCTGACCCAAGCCACCATTATACCAGACTTGAATAATTGTCTAGAATTCTAGTGGATGTTCCTGCTCTCACACTTGCTCCCAAGTCAATTTTCCACAGGCAGATTTATCCTCCTTACTCAAAGAAAAAGACAATGTTTTCTGTAATAAAGCACAAAGGCCCACATTATCTGACCTTCTATTATCTCCCAGAGCTTCTTCTCTACAACCCTCACCCTTATTCCCTTCACTGCTTTCACTTGGCTTGCTAGATTTCCTTAAAAACAGTTATGCTCCTGCCTCAGGACATTTGCATTTGTTTCTTCAACTGCCCGCAGCATTCTTCCTCCAGATATTCTCATGGCTCCTCTATGATTTCCTTCAGAGTCTGCTCAGATGTCTTCTTAAAAGCAATGTGTGCCTTATTTTACTTTCTCCATAGAATGTATCACCCTCTGAGATACTATATAATCACTTACATGTTTGTTTATTATCTATCTCTCCTTATTAGAACTGAAAGCACATACTGTGGTTTTATTCACTGTTTTATCTCCAGTGCCTAGAATAATGTCTAGCACTTAAAGTGCTTTTCAATAAACATATGCAAAAAAGAATTAATTCAGTGCTTCAAGTCTCAAATCAAATATCCACCTCCTCAGAGTAGATTAATCCATCTAAAATGCCCTTCCACAACCTCACTCTCTCCAGGGGTGTCCAATCTTTTGGCATCTCTGTGCCACACTGGAAAAACAGTTGTATTGGGCTATATATTAAATACATTGTGTCACATAATCACAAAAAAAATCTCATAATGTTTTAAGTAAATTTATGATTTTGTGTTGGGCCACAGTCACAGCCATCCTGGGCTGCAGATTAGACACCCCTGCCCCATAACCTTGTTTATTTCCTTATTGCAATTGTAAGGATCTGTGTTAACTTATTTACTACTTTATTTGTTTATTTGTTTACTACTTTATTTGTTAATGTTGTCCTCCCAAACACACTACATCCATGGGGGCCAGGACCTCATCAGTCCTCATATTGCTTAGCGTAAACCTAACACAGTGGTGCACCTCAAATGTTTTTTATACAGATATGGAAAGAAATATAGTGCTTTTTCTATGCTGTCTTGATATTACCCTATTTAATCTTTATATAAAACCTCTGAGGTATATGATATCATCTTCATTTTATGTAGAATACCAGAGCCTAGGGAAGCTAATAATTTTCCAAAAGTTTCTTAGAAAGTGAATCATAAAACCTAGGTCAAGTAAAACTCTAAAATCCACTCTCTTCATTACATTCCTCTGTAAGGAAACTAGCCAGAGGGTCAATAGCATCTTTCTAACATAACACATGAATTTGATGAAAAGATATTTTGTCTAAGGTGGTAATAATCAATAATGTCTTTATGGCTACTCCTTTCTATTACTTTACTGTTACTTTTAAAACATCAATATTTTAAATCAAATGAATAATGAAGCTATTTATACTTATGAGAAAATGATGCTTGGGAAAAATAAGTTTTTCATTCCATTTAATGATGCCAAAATGGTAGCTAATTTTCTGGACTATATTTAGGGGATAATGGTGTAGTGGAGGGAGTATTGAATTTGGAATCCAGGTCTGCCACAATCTATACTTTGAAAAGAACTGTCAACTCTTAGAGTGGCAGTTTTCTCAACTAAATAGTGAGGACAATACATAACTTGAAAGAACTGCAGAGATCAGAGGAATAACAAAGTAAGCCAAATTGTCTGTAGTTACCTTAACATCATTGCCACCTCCTTCTGGGGTATCTTCTGCATTGCACAGAAGCCAGAACTGCAATTCCCAGAATCCCCAGGTTAGAATATCTCCACGCTGATTCCACCAGACAGAAGCTCTTTGTACAAGAAGTGGGGAGCAGGAGGGAAATCAGGTGATTACTTAAAGAGGAATTGCAGCAGATGCACAGTTTGTAGCAGTGTCTGAGTGCATCCCTTGAGTCACCCACTTCGTGTACCTGAGGGAGAAAGCTGCATCTTCTGGGACTCCCTGCCCTTGGTGTGGCCAGGTAAGCTGGTCAGCAGGCATCCTGGGCTCCTAAGAGTCAAGGCATCTTTCAGTGAGTGTCTCGACCAGCCAGTTCAAGACTGCAGGCTGAGATGATTAGAGACTTTCCTGATCTTTCTTCACACACACTTTTCAAAAGTTGTACAAGCCTCTAATGATCTATTGAGGGAATTATATATTATTCTCTCCTTATACTGGGATACACAGAGTGGTTCCTGTTTGAATCTCATGCAATACTAACAACATTAACAATGTATGCATATTGAACACTGGCCATGAGCAAAACCAGTTATGTGTTTCCAGGTGCACCATCTCCTTGAACTTCTACCATCGTCTTGTAAGGTAAATGCTGGTCCATTTAGCCTATGAGGAAGTTTAGGCTTAAAGAGGTAATTTTTACACAATTTATAAGCCCCAAAGTGGGAATTAAATAAGTGCTTTACTCAGTTCAGGCTGCTATAACAATATAAGATAGACTGAATGGCCTAAACAACACAACTTTGTTTCCCACAGACCTGGAGGCTGGAAGTCCAGGATCAGGGGATCTGCATGGCCAGATTCTGGTGAAGGCTGTCTTCCTAAGTGCAGACTGCTGATTTGTGGGGTCTATCCTCACTTGTCAGAAGGAGAGGTTAGAGCTGTCTGGAGTCTCTTTTATAAGGGTGTTAATCCCATTCATGAGGAATCCACCCTCATGACCTAATTATTTCTCAAAGACCTCACCTCCTAATGCCACCACATTGAGGGTTGAGAGTTCAAAATATGAATTTGGGAAGAGGGGCAAAAATACATCTACAATAATAAGAAAGTACATTATAAACTGAAAGACACTGAAATATGTATAGCTATATATTCTTTATCTATAGAATTTCCTGCAAGCATGAGTACAAACACCTCCTTCAGGTACTGGGTCCTCAAAGTTTCTCATTCTAGGATTTTTCAATCCTGGCATTATTGCTGTTTTGGGATGGATAAGTTTTGCTTTAGGGGGAGGGAGCTGATCTGTGCATGTCAGGATGTTTTGCATCCTGGTCTCTACCCACTGCTAAACACCCCTTATTATATGAGTGTGACAACCAAAAATGCCTTCAGGCATTGCCAAATGTCCCCTGAAGGGCAAGATGTAGCTACCTGTCCCTTTCCACCACCTCACTGAGCCACTGAGTTGGAGGCTTCTGGCTCTGGGGTGGAGCTGTGATGACCATAATGTTCAGCCTCATTGCAACTGCCTGACTAGCTTTCTATGTTCTCTGACAGCAGATAGCCTCTGCAGGTAAGTGCATGCCTTTACAAAACCTGAAAAGAAGATTTATAGTATTATATTTAGTGTGCCAAAGTTTTTGGTTTAAAAACATTAAAACCTACCTACAGCAAAAAAAATAGGAAAACATGCTCACCAGCCTGTTTGTGTTCATTGGTTGGAGCAAGAAGAGAAGGGATGATGAGCTTTCTATAAATGTGTTTCTGTTATGGTTTGACTTAATAGTTTGAGCAAACCTTTTCCAAATATTTTTTCAAATAATTTTTGTTGGTTACAATTATACAGACAGTAAAAATTGGTGCCCCCAGTAAGTGTAGATCCTGGTGAAAGACACCATGGTGAAGAACACAAAGTCCCTGTCAGAAGCCACCAATCATTTTGGAAAGATCAGGAGGTTTGAAAAGCTGAGAGAATGTTCTCAGAATGTTCCTGGAATATTCTCAAGTATTCTAGGAATGCACACTCAAGATTGTGGGTCCTAACGCAAAATGCTAAATGAAAAGCTAATTCTGAGTGCATCGCTGCCTTGCATCATAGCAGTTCCAAATTAACATTTCTTCTTGATGACTGTGTGATCCTGCAAGGTACTGAGGCCCAAATCATAGTCAAAGGATCTTTATTTCCCACATGTAACAGGCTGACAATCCCCTAACCCTACCTACTCCTTCATTACCTAGCCATCTTCTCCACATCTGCAGGAGCAGGGTCGATCTGCACCAGTGAAAGCGGAAAGAGTTAATGATTGTGTATGTTCCCTCATTCAATTAACATCAGCCACTAAAGTTGTAAGTTCTTTAAGGGCTGTATTACTCAACTCTAGAAGCCTGCAAACACCTAGCACATTTCTCAAACTAACTGAGTAACTAACTGGATCTGAACCTAAGGGCAAGGACACTGATGGTAAAGAAATTTAATTTTAGCAACTACTCAGAGAGATGTTTTTGCACAGAAAGTATAACATTTTTTATAGGGTATGCATTTAATAAATATTTTTAGCTGTATAAACTGATTCAGACAAAACCAAGTGAATCCTTCATTGAATACTGAAATATAAAGAGACATTGAATTTAAAAAGTACAAGTTTTTCAAGCTTGGCATTTCCCTTACATGAACCTCTGTGACTTGGGTAAAAGCAAAGTAGCTTTTGAATTAGAGAGCAGTCTAAAAGTCCTTTAGAAATGGGCTTTAATATCTTAGATTTTAATATCTTGGCACATGGCCCCAAATTCTGATAGACTTTGGAAATTAAGTCTAACATCTGGGCAAACTATTAGTCAACTCTGCTCTT
Organism: Tonatia bakeri; assembly: GCA_004024845.1. NCBI lineage: Eukaryota > Metazoa > Chordata > Mammalia > Chiroptera > Phyllostomidae > Tonatia > Tonatia bakeri. The sequence goes on along the minus strand of PVIA01010295.1, from coordinate 15,915 downwards.
ATAAGAAGTGTTAGAGAGCCTATGATTATTAGAAATATCACCAGAAGGACATTTAATTACCTTCCTAAATTCATTTTAGAGGATCTAAATTTCCTTCTATGTGGCTATCTGCATGGAGCAATCAAATCATCTCCATGCCAGCTGGGTGAGAGGGACTGACATGAACACATCTAAGAGCATTTGAGGTTTCAAACTTTAAGTTGCTGTGAGTTTCAAGCCATGTTCTAACTCAAAAGGTATCTGTTGTAAATTATGATATGCAAGGGAAATAGGAGTGTCTTTTTAAACCTGGTCTAACAGGAAGATGACTAAGACAAATGCAAAGGAGATTTTCAGCACAGAACAAACATGAAATAGATTTTAAACAGTAAATAAACATTAATTAGTCTTTATATGAAGGCTGTAAAATTACATTTTACTGAAAGGACAAAATTTGGGAGGAATGGTACACTAAAGGCTTAATTTTCAATAATAAATTTTTGTTTAAAGAGCAAATTGCCTTAAAGGCCTCATTTTATTACTCAGCACTATTTTCACTTTATGAAATATTTTGCATTATATTTTAATTAAAGTTATAATTACAGAACTAAATATAATTAGCTTCTTTCTTCAAAAGAAATTGGAAGTGAACTTACTTTATTAAATTTTCAATTTGTTTCCTACAGTGTTACATAGTTTATTCTAATTAATTAAAGGAGAACTCATAAATATTTTATCAACATGGGAATGTGATTAAAAACTCAAGAATTTTTTCCTTGATATTGAAATTTTATACCCTTAATTTGGCGCCTGTGCGGATGGATACAGATGAAGTAGCAGGGGGGAGCCCTCAGTATGTTCCCTCTTAACCTAATGCTTAGCATCAAGGTTGGTTGAAGCATATATTTCTTTAATTTCTTTCCTCTTGGGTCAGCATTTCAAAGTTTTCCCAAAATAGGAAAGGAAACAAGCAGTCCTTCATCATCTTTCCTGAATGGATACAATAGTAGATACCACATGTCCTTACCAGACATGATATTCGGTCTGCCTCCACTGCCCCAACAAACACCCCTAAAGTATAAATTCCACAAGGACAGGTGCTTTATTTGTTTTGTCAGTTGTCCATCCACAGCACCAAAGAGAGCACCTAGTTCAAAGTAAGTGTCCAATAAATGTTTACTGAGTGAGTGAATAGACCCAAATTTTCTAAAATTTGTCCCTCTGAAGACTAGTTCTAAAAAGATAAGTAAATATCCATTCAATGATGTTCATGTTAAGTAAGGGAGCATGTTTAGTTTCTTTTTATTTCTTTTTTATTGATATATAATTGATATGTAAAATTTTAAGATCTTTAAAATGTACATCCTGGTGATTTGACATGGATATACATTAGGAAAGGATTCCTCTCATCTACTTAATCAACACATCCATCAACTTATATATTTATTATTTTTTGTAGGATCATTTAAGTTGTAATCTTTTATCAAACTTTAGTTATACAAACACAGTGTTATCAACTATAGTAATCATGTTTTACATTAGATCCTCAGACCCTAACCATCTTACTATTGAAAGATGGTATGCTTTTACCAACCTGTACCTATTTTCCCTACCACCCAGCCCTTAGTAACCAATTTTCTTTTCTTGTTTAATTCTATTTTTTATTACAGTTTATATTCAACACTATTTTTATTAGTTTCAGGTGTACAGCACAGAAGATAGTTGTTCATCTGGGTTACAAAGTGTTCCCTCCAATGATTCAAGTACCCATCTGGCACCATACACTTTTATTACAATATTGTGGACTATATTCCCTATGCTGTAATTTATATCCCTATGACTACTTTGTGACTACTGATTAGTACGTCTTAATCCTATCACTCTTTTTTACCCCACCCCCTAATACCTCTCCCCTCTGGCCTCCATCAGTTTATTCTCTGTGGCTATGAGTCTGTTTCTATTTTTCTTGTATGTTTATTTTGTTCTTTAGATTCTATATACAAGTGATATCATATAGTATTTGTCTTTCTCTGTCTGGCTTATTTTATTTTGGTAACCACTATTCTACTCTCGATTTCTATGAGAGTTTTTAAAGTCTAACTCACAGAAACATAGTTTCTTAATATAAATACTTCCAAGAAGGAGATCAGCTGTATAATTTTACCCTTTCTTATGTGACCAGAAAAAGTTTTTCTCCTACTGGATATCTCATGAGACTAGATTTCTGCAGAACATATCCTGGGAAATGCTACTGAATGTCTGTGGGGCTTTGGAAAACTTTTGTTTAACCTTAAGTACATGATTATGCAGTCAGTCATGTCTCTCAGTCCATGGTACATTGTCATAATTGATTTGGGGTGCCAAGCCACCATCTTGATCAGTTGACTGACTGATCTATTATCTTAACTATCCCCTTCTTATTCCCATATAGGCAACCATATCACTGTTAAATGTGTATATTTTTGTTCATATATATTGTCATGTTGGACTGGTGAAAGCATGGAGGGGATATAGAAGGAAGTGATGCCTTTGAATATTCCTTTTTGTATATAGTTTAACTTTCTGAAGTCTTTAATCTTATAATTTTATATCTATATCTATCTATCTATCTATCTATCTATCTATCTATCTATCTATAGAAAAGGAGCCTAAAACTGAAAGCAAATTGAACCACATAAATTTAATTGTATTTCAAATGAATGGTATAACCAATCTTAAGTGAAATGGAAAAGGAGACAGAAAGGAAGGAAAAGAAGTAGAGAGGGAGGAAAGAGGGGAGGAAGGAAAAATAAAATGAAGAAACTAATCCAAGTAATTGGATTCTCTATTTGGGGCAAAATGGAATAAGGTGAGGTGAAGGCAAGAATTTCAAACAAGTTCTGAACTATTTGTAATAAGACTTGCTTTTTATAATGAATGAGCAAAGCAGTTGTAAATAATTTTAGATATATTATAAGAGCAAATGAATAAATTTGGGAGCCAGATTTCTCAATCAGGAAAAAAATACATAAAACATGAAGTGGGGAAGACAAGAAAGAACCTTGTAGGGATGGTTTGGAAATTGGGGATATTGGTGTGAATTCAAAATTTTGAAGATACGTATATGCATATGCATACACATGTGTATGTGTGCATGTTTTAGCATATATGTATATGAGCTTATATGCAATAAATGTAATGTATATTATATAATAAATGTGTGTTCATGCATGCATTCCCTAGCTCTGTGCACTTAAAGGGTCAAATACCACACCCCAGCAGCACAGAGCACACCTAGTGCCTAGAGGTACTATTCCCCACTAAATGGAATCAGGATCCTCAGAGCAATTGCTGATTCCAGGGATTGGCTGAACAGATACAAGATGAGCCTAGAACTTCTACCTGTACTATAAACTAACTTCTCAAACAATTGGTGGGGACATGCCTAAGGACATAGGAGGCAGCTGAAAGGTGCTCCCACTAGCCAATATAGGACAATTTCAGTACCAAAATAATTAACTATAGTAATCTATTAGAAGCCATTTTGGGAGGAAAAAGAAATTAATTGTTCTATAAAAATAATAAATGAATAATAAATATATTGGAGGAAAGAGAAGGCTATTGCTTGCAGCAGAATGTCATGTACTACCTCAAAAATGTAAAAGGAATACTAAGTTAAAAAATAAGCACTTTCCAATTATTGTAATAAATAGTTTATCAGGCAAGATTTGTGAATGGATGCTAGAATCTAGGAAAACTCGATGAGGAACAGAATCTGTGCATACTCTTAATGTGTCTCCCAAAGGTGTGTAATGCTGCAAGCAAATAAAAATATATTGATTATACAGTGGAAAAATCATACAACACCCCCAATTAGGGGAAAGTAGGTGTTCTGCCTCCAAACATGACACTTGAAACATGCCATCAACTATTCAGTGTTCTGAACAAGAATGTATAACCTGAATTGAATCATCAGGAAACATTTTTTAAAGTTCAAATGAAGGATATTCCATCAAAACCAATGGGTATGGTGGAGTAATATAGCCTTTAAAATTATCACCATTGTAAGAAACAAAGAAAAGCTATGAAAATGCTTCATATTATAGGAGGCAAAGAGAAGTGACAGCCAACTCCAATTTGGATCTGGTAATGGAGGGAGAACATGCTATAAAAGACATCTGGGTCCAACTGATATACTTGAAATAAAATACAATTATATCAATATAAATTATGAAAGTGATAACTATATTGTGACTCTAAAAGAGCATATCTTAATTCTTAGGAAATACACAGCAAAGTATTTTTGGGTAAATAGCCATGATAGGTATGCACTATCCTCTAGTGGTTCAAAATAAAGGGTTCATGTGCCAATGACAAAGGGAAAGAACAAAACATTAGTAGATGCATCTGAGTAAAGTGTCTCTGGTTATTCTTCACACTATACTTGTTCTTACTTGAAATTATCCCATTTATATTACATTATTCTATCTCATCTTATTTGAAGTTATTTTCAAGTAAAATATTTACAATTCAGAAGAGTTGTTTATTAAAGGAATGGTCTTTCCAGAATGATGATAATATTAAAGCTTGATGATGAGTATATATGAGAATTAATATTCACTCTGCTTACTTTGTACAATAAAGAGCTTTTTTGTTTTTCAGTAATGGTTTGATGTGTCATTGGTTTTTAGTTAAATGTCTGATTTTATGTGTTGATCATGGGCCATTTATAAGGCTGCACTTGTGAGGCATGGTGAAACTAGCACACACATTCCTTCAAAGCTGCAGCTTGCATAACCCTCCAGGATCACTGAGTTCAATACGAGGTCTCTGATCTTTGCTTCTGTCTCATTGATCTCATTCTATATCTTTCTTTTCCTCTCTCTCTCTCTCTCTCAGTCTCTCTTGATGGTGCTTTGATAAAATAAGATGCCTTCTGACTTCCTCTTCTTCAGGCTTTCTCACTTTTTTTTTCTAGGCTGTTTCATCCCTTCTCATCACTTTTAATATTACTTTATACCTCTGAAGCATAGTTGTGCTTCTTGAACACTTTCACATATAGAATCTCATGATATCTGTAACCTTCTGGTGAACAGACATATATAATCACATCAACTTCACCAGCAAAGAACCTAAAGAGGCAGGTGTTACGACTGATGTAACCAGAACCAGGAATTAGAACCCAACCCATTGTCCTCTATACACTTGCCCAGTTAACAGCCTGTGAGATCATAAAGTCTGAGACAAATGGAAAAAATTATGGATGGCCCATGCCTATTAATAATTTCTGGTAAACTTTTAAATAACAATACAGGGCTCTTTTCAGCTTATAATTCACTCCGACACCTATGTCTTTTTCTGCTATTCCCAGTTTTGGAAATGTGTCTTTTGCATTTGTCCATATTGACTTCACTTCCATATGAAATATTTATATATGTTTATCATTTTGTCATCATTTAGCATGGCATCTGTTTGCCTAAAATGAGTCAGGTCTCAGCCACAGCAGCCTGTTGAATAGACATGAGGTGAGTTGCTTTGTTAATTATCACCTGACATTTTATTATTTTACACTCTCAAATACGTTTTTGCATGTTATCCTTCAATTCAGAGTTACAACAACCCTGTGGAATAGGTAAATAACTTTTATTATCCTATCTGATGGCTAAGAATTCAAAGCTTTGGAAGGCAAAATGATCAATAACAGGCCATGGGGCTAAGACCACAATGACACAGGTCTCCTGATTCTTTCACACATGTTTTTTTCAAGCATGATGGGTCACATCATTAAAAAAAACACTAAAATTTTATGGCATTTGAAAAATGATAGAAGCTAAATCCATAATTAAAAGAGGAGCTACCATTTAGTGAGTATTTAATTATTAATTTAAATATATAAAAAATATTAAGCAGAATTTTTGTGGTTTCTGGACATCAACTAAGTCCCAAAGTGTCAAAAGGCAATAAGTAAACCCTTATTAAAAAACTATGGTCAATCTAGTCCTTTGACTCTCACCCCCACCACCCATCAAGTCCATATAAGCAGAAGACTAGAGTTAAAAGAGATTTGTTGAATCAGGACTATTGTTGAGCCAGTGGCTATCCTACCAACCAAGTGAGGGAGCTTCCAAGAAGAGATTGGAGGCTGAGTACAAGATGGGAAACTAAGGTCTTATTCACTGGAAAACTGCATTCAGGTCTACGGAAAGTCTTAGCATTTCTGTCCTCTCTCCCTGCTCTTCCCTATGCAGAGTTTGGTGACAAGAGTCTTGAAGTTTTACATGAATATCCTATGTTTGGGAACATTTCTGAAGTAAAAAGCTGATATTCACTTCCTGTTCGAAGTTCTCTGAAAATGGGAGGGGAGGCTAGGTGGAGGCAACACAACAACTGGGAGAAGACAGGTCAGCAGTGAGGCAGCCTGCACATCAGGCAGGGCAAGTTTCTTAGGTTCCAAGGAACTTGGTTATCTGGCTCAAACCATCCTGATGGAGCCATGCCCAAGATCACTCCATGTGGGGATTAAGGGAACTCCACAGAAATAACATGTGATGTGGGCCATGGAAGGCAGCAGCAAGTCACTGTTTCCAGAACTTCAGCAAAAGGTAGATGAGCTTTCTTGAACAATTTCCCTCCATATCCCTGTCTTGGATCATATTCCCTAAGAGCAGACTTAGAGACAGAGATTCAGATGGGATTTAACGATTGAGACATCTCAGCAGAGACCTGTTAAAGAAGGAATGTGACAAAAAGGGTAGGGGGAAGAGTCAAGTTAGGATGTGGTCACAGGTAAGTCTAGGCGTGGGTTGATTTATGGGTGGAAAACGTTCTGTAGCAAGAACTACGCAGCAGAATTGCTCCCTCTTGATACAGACAGAGGGCTAGCTTTTTGTATTCTCATGTCAGTAAGTCACTACAGGATATGTGCACTGGACCAGTAAAGGGATCCAGGTGAGAAACCAGTAGCATCTATTACATTCCTCATCCTCTAAAGAGAACATTCTAAGTTAGTGATTTTCAACCTTTTTTATCTCATGGCACAGATAAACTAATTACTAAAATTCTAGAGCACACCAAAAAATATATTTTTGCTAATCTGCCCCCCAAAGAAGATATAATTTTGATTCATTCATACCAGACGGCTATTGCATTGGCTGCTGCCTTTTTTTTTTTATTTGACAAGCTAAGGGAAAAGAAGTCAGTGCCCCTGACTAAATAGTCAGATATGGCATGTTTTAAAAATTCTTGTGGCACACCAGTTGAAAACTTTTGTTCTAAGAATGATATTTCAAAGACATTGAGCTCTAGTTACTCATAGTAATGACCTGCTTATAACAGCTTTTATTGTGTTTTCTTCTTTCCTGTTTCCCTTTTCCCATTTCTTCACTTGTACTACATAAATTCATCTCCTAGAAAACCAACTGCACTCAAATTTTTGCCCTAGGGTCATTTTGGGGCATGGGGAAACCCAAACTAAGACAATTACCAAAATAAAATTGTTTTATCACTGAACATTTCCTACAGCCATGGATTCCAGCTACATAGCTTTATAGAAGCTAAGAATTAAAGATTGTGTTTGAAGAATAAAAGAATAAAGCTCTTTTGTGCTTATACCTTCATGAAATTTACATGGGTTAATAACTTGATACCCATAAATTATATATTTAATCCTCACAGCAACTTTCTGAGGCAGATGTTATTAGCTCCACTCTACACATAGGAGAACAGAAGTTCAGAGGTGTTTGTCCAAACTTACTCAGCTGAGATTCAGATTCAAGTATTCTGAACTTAGAGCCAATTTTATGATCCAGTGAACCACACTACCTTCAGAACAGATATTCATATTCTTATTTCTAAATTTAAATGTAGGTTTCCCCAAACAACTCTTAAGACAATGGTGGTGTGAAGTACAGTTTTCATGTGATGAAAGGCCCATTTTTCCTCTCTAATATGGCCAGGAAGATGAAAAGTGCAGATAGCATTTTTTATTGTTAAACTGACAACATTATTGATATTTTTCAAATTATTACAAGAAAGACCCAGGACTCACATATTTTCTTTAAGGTAGTCCATGTCTTATTTGGACATTTCATTACTTATGTCAAAAACAATATATTGGATAAACATCTATTCACCTAATAACATTTTATTAGTTATAACCAAGCAGTTTTAAGATCAGAATAAAAGATTGGGAAAAAAAGGAAAGAAATAAACCAGTGTCTTATTTCTCTGGCACTCTCCCTGACATGTAGAGATTTTGCTAAAGTTATAAACTCCATTGCTAATGTTTGCTCTACAGGGTTGATACAACCCTCTAGGCACCTCACTACTAAATAACTATTACATCACCCAGGTAAGCAGGAAGATGTCACCACAGTTTCCATATAAGAGACCAGTTGTGTGGTAACTAGAGTACAAATGCTAGCATCTGTCTTTGATCTAAATTAGGCCTTGACACTTATTAGCTATGCTTTTTCTTTATTAGTGTAATAAAAAAATACACTAATTTTTATGTTTCTTAGGACTCAGTTTTCCCCAAAGGAAATCTGAAGACAATAATAGCTGCTCCCTGATAGGATTTGGAAAGTATTAAATGCATAGAAAAGTGTCATATGCTATCTGACCACAAAGTAAGCATTCACCAGGTGTTATCTATAATCAGCCCTGGCTGGTTTGGTTCAGTTGATTGAGTGCCAGCTTGTAAATGAGTCTCCGGTTTGATTCCCAGTCAGGGCACATGACTGGATTGGGGGCCAGGTCCCCAGTAGGGGGCACATAAGAGGCAACCACACATTGATGTTTTTCTCCCTTTCTTTCTCCTTTCCTTCCCCTCTCTCCAAAAATAAATAAATAAAATCTATATGGCTATACACATATATTATACATTTTATAAGCTAAAATCAATAGAATATTCTTTTCTGATTAGAATAGAGTAGGAGGGTGAGAGCAAATGTAGTTCATTTTGCTAAGTTTTGGCCTGTGTAGTTTCAGTCTTAGAAGGCCATGCTTTTCTGGAGGCCACCAGCTAAATGGTGAGCACATATTTACTGTGCAATGCACACTGGGATGAATGTATTATTGACTGACTTTGTTTATCTGAAACAGTGCCACTTAGAACATCCCCCTATATTGAGCCTTTTGGGGATTAACCCTTTCCTTGGAAGACAGCAGGAGTACAAAGACACTGCAAACAGGATGGAGAAACAATATATGCCAAAGTGGAGTGCTATAAACCTTACATCATTCTGACTCTGGGATGATAGCATAAGTCATGGGAAGGGAGAATCATAAATCTGATACAGGCCTTCCATAAGAAGTAACAATAAAACAGTGGAGTGCCCTTTATTCCAAATTGCATGTATGCTGATAAATTCAACTCAAGAATTTCATCTTAATTTCCCCCAATTTTTAGCTTCTTTTCTATTTCCATCATATGACTCTGGGATTTGTTCTTTCATTTGTAAAGAATGGATAGTCAACTAAAAAAATAGATGTTTGTTAAACATAATGTATAATCACTCTCTAACCAATACCATTATTTTATGTAAATCAAAAGTAAATGTCAACTGATTTCAAGGTTGCATTCTTAAAAATGTTAATACTATAACAAAAAAGGACTTACATCAGAAACTCAACAGATGATGATGTAATAAAAATATAATAATTATGGTAATTATATTTGTGTACCCTAATCCACTCTACCTCTATTGTTCATCTGCCCAACTCTTCCACTGCCCCCACAGTCGGTACTGAGTCACAGTGTATGGACAAGTCATAAGAGTAGGTAAAAAAGGGACCTGAGGGTCCTTTAGAGTAATGGCAAAATAAAAATTTCTAATACCTTTTGAACCAGCTTCATGAACTAGTGTAATAAGTGTATGTAGTTAACTTTTGATGACTTAATATTTCTCATTTATAAATTAGAGATTGAAAAATGCTTCCTCTGCAGGTTTATTTTGGAGGTTCTTTGCAATGTATATAGTTTATTTAGCACAGCCCCTCACCTATAGTAGACACTCAAAAATGTTGGCACTACCTATAAATATTACAATAATATTTTTATTTTTATTTTTATTTTATTTTTTAATTTTATTTTAATCATTGTTCAAGTACAGTTTTCTCCCTTTTACTCCCATCCCAGCCCACCCACCCATCCCTCCCAACTTCCCTCCCATTACCATCCTCCCTCTAGTATTTGTCCATGTGTCCTTTAAATTTGTTCCTGTAAATCCTCCCCATTTTCCTCTGAAACACCCTCTTCTCTCCCCTTTGGTCACATTCAGCCTGTCCTCTATTTCAGTGTCTTTGACTACATTTTGCTTGTTTCTTTGTTTTGTTGTTTAGGTTCCTGTTAAAGGTGAGAGCATATGGTATTTGTCTTTCACTTCCTGGCTTATTTCGCTTACCATAATGCTCTCCAGTTCCATCAATGCTGTTGCAAAGGGTAGGAGCTCCCTCATTCTTTCTGCTGCATAGAATTTCATTGTGTAAATGTACCATAGTTTTTGGATCCATTCAATTACTGATGGGCATCTAGGTTTCTTCCAGCACTTAGCTATTGTAAATTGTGCTGCTATGAACATTGGGGTGCATAGGTTCTTTTGGATTGGTGTTTTAGGATTCTTAGGATATAGTCCCAGCAGTGGAATTGCTGGGTCAAAAGGCAGTTCCATTTTTCGTTTTCTGAGGAAGTTCCATATTGTTTTCTGTAGTGGTTGTACCAGTCTGCAATCCCACCAACAGTGCAGTAGGGTCCCCTTTTCTCCACAACTTCTCCAACACTTGTTTGTTGCTTTGTTTGTGATGCCCATTCTGACTGGTGTAAAGTGGTACCTCATTGTGGTTTTAGTTTGCATCTCTCTGATAGCAATCGATACTGAGCATCTTTCCACATGTCTCTGGATCCTCTGTGTGTCCTCGTTGGAGAAGTGTCTGCCCAAGTCCTTTGCCCATTTTTTAATTGGGTTGCTTGTCTTCTTAGAGTGGAGTCATGTAAGTTCTTTGTATATTTTGTAGATTAAACCCTTGTCTGAATTATCATTGGCAAATATGTTTTTCCATATACTTGGTTCTTTTTTTATTTTGATACTGTTTTCTTTAGCTGTGCAGAAGCTTTTTATTTTGATGAGGTCCCATTTGTTTATTCTTTCCTTTATGTCCCTTGCTCTAGGGGACATGTCAGTAAAAAGTTTCTTGTGAAATATCTGAGATGTTCCTACCTATGTTCTCCTCTAGGACTTTAATGGTGACATAGCTTATATTTAAGTCTTTTATCCACCTTGAATTTATTTTTGTATAAGGTGTAATTGGTGTTCTAGTTTCACTTATTTGCATGTAGCTGTCCAGTTCTCCCAACACCATTTGTTGAAGAGGCTATTTTTACTCCATTTTATGTTGCTGCCTCCTTTGTCAAATATTAATTGACCATAGAGACTTGGGTTTATTTCTGGGCTCTCTGTTCTGTTCAATTGGTAGATGTGCCTGTTTTTATGCCAGGCTGTTTTGAATACAGTGACCTTGTAGTATAGTTTAGTGTCAGGAACTGGGATCCCTCCTACTTTACTCTTCATTCTCAAAATTGCAACAGCTGTTCAGGGTTGTCTATGGTTCCATATAAATTTTTGAAGTGTTTGTTCTATGTCTGTGAAATTTGCCATTGGTACTTTAATAGGTATTTCATTGAACATGTAAATTGCTGTGGGTAGTATGGACATTTTGATGATATTAATTCTTCTAATCCTTGAACACGGTATGTGTTTCCATTTGTTTGTGTCTTCCTTGATTTCTTTCCTCAGTGTTATGTAGTTTTCTGAATACAGCTCTTTTGCCTCACCTCTTTGGTTAGGTTTATTCCTAGTTATTTTATTTTTCTTTTTGTTATTTCAAGTGGGATTTTTTTTCTTGATTTCTGCTTCTGCTGTTTCATTGGTGGTGTACAGAAATGCCTTTGATTTCTGGATATTGACTTTGTATCCTGCAATTTTGCCAAATTTGTTTATTAGGTCAAGCAGTTTTTTGGTAGAGTCTACAGGATTTTCTGCGTACACTATCATGTCATCTGCAAACAATGACAGTTTTATTTGTTCCTTTTCAGTTTGGATGCCTTTTATTTCCTTTTCTTGACTGATGGCTGTGGCTAAAACTTCCAATACTATATTGAATAAAAGTGGTGAAAGTGGACAACCTTGTCTTGTTCTTGATCTTAGTGGAAAAGATTTTAGTTTTGGCCCACTGACCATGATGTTGGCTGTAGGTCTCTCATATATGGCCTTTATTATGTTGAGGAATGTTCCCTCTACTCCCACTTTGCTGAGTGTTTTTATCATAAATGGGTGCTGTACCTTATCAAATGTTTTTTCCACATCTATTGATATGATCATGTGATTTTTGCCTTTGGTTTTGTTTATCTGATGTACCACATTTACTGATTTGTGAATATTGAACCATCCTTGCATCCCTGGGATGAATCCCACTTGGTCATGTTGTATGATCTTTTCAATGTATTGCTGGATGTGGTTTGCCAGTATTTTGTTGAGGATTTTAGCATCAATGTTCATTACTGATATTGGTCTGAAGTTTTCTTTCTTTGTTGTGTCTTTATCTGGTTTTGGAATTAGGGTGATATTGGCCTCATAAAAAGAGTTTGGGAGTCTTCCATCTTTTTGGATTTTTTGGAACAATCTGTGAAGGATAGGGGTTAGCTCTTCCTTAAATGATTTGTTGAATTCTCCTGTAAAACCGTCTGGTCCAAGACTTTTGTGTGTTGGGAGTTTTTTGATTACTGCTTCACTTCCTTTTGCTGTTACTGGTCTGTTCAGACTTTCTGCTTTTTTTTTTTCATTGAGTTTTGGAAGATTATATTGTTCTAGAAATTTGTCCATTTCATCTAGGTTTTCAAATTTCTTGGCATACAGTTCTTTGTAGTAATTTCTTACAATCCTTTGTATTTCTGTGGTATCAGTTGTAATCTCTCCTCTTTCATTTGTGATTGTGTTTATTTGGGTCATGTCTATTTTGTTTCTTGATGAATCTGCTTAAAGACTTGTCAATTTTGTTTATCTTTTCAAAGAACCAGCTGCTACATTCATTGATCCTTAGGATTGTGCTTTTAGTCTCTGTGTCATTTAATTCTGCTCTGATCTTGGTTATTTCCTTCCTTCTTCTTGTTCTGGGCTGTCTTTGTTGTTGTTCCTCTAGTTCTTGTAGACGTAGGGCTGAGTTGTTTGAAATATTTCTATCTTTTTTAGGTATGCCTGTATCACTATGAACTTCTCTCTCAGGACTGCCCTCACTGTGACCCATAAGTTTGTGAGTTTGTTTTCATTTGTTTCCAAAAAACTTTTGATTTCTTCCCTAATTTCATTCTTGACCCATTCATTGTTTAGTAGCATGCTATTTAATCTCCATGATTTTGAGTGTTTTGGGTTATTTTCCATTGGGGTTGGTTTCTAGTTTCAGTCCCTTATGATCTGAGAAAATGCTTGGTATGATTTTGATTTTCTTGAAATTGTTGAGGCTTGTTTTGTGCCCTATCATGTGGTCTATCTTTGAAAATGGTTTGTCTACATTTGAAAAGAATGTGTATTTGGCTTCTTTGGGATGGAGGGCTCTGTATATATCAGTTAAGTCCATTTCATCTAGGGTATTGTTCGATGCTACAATACCTTTGTTGATATTTTGTTTGGAAGATCTGTCTATTTTTGACAAGGGGATGTTAAAATCCCCCACTATAATTGTGTTTCAATATCTTTCTTGAAGTCCTCTAACATTTTCTTTATGTATTTGAGTGCTCCTATGCTGGGTGCATAGATATTTACAATATTTATGTATTCTTGGTGGATTTTTCCCTTGAGTATTATGAAGTGACCTTCTGGGTCTCTCTTTATTGCCCTTTTTTGGAAGTCTATTTTGTCTGATACAAGTATTGCTTTCCCGGCTTTTTTTTTTCTTGTCCATTTGCTTGGAAAATTTTTTCCCGCCCTCACTTTCAACCTGTGCAGGTCTTTTACCCTGAGGTGGGTCTCTTATAGGCAGCATATATGTGAATCATGTTTTCTTATCCATTCAGCTATTCTATGTCTTTTGATTGGAGCATTTAATCCATTTATGTTTAAGGTTATTATTGATAGGTAGTTATTCATTGCCATTTATGTACGTGTGTTCCTCTCTCTCTCTCTCTCTCTTTTCCTTCCTTTCCTTAAAGCAGTTCCTTCAGCATCTCTTGCAGAGCTGGTTAGTGGAGGTGTATTCTTTTAGATTTTTTTTTTTTTTTTTTTTTTTTTTTTGTGGCCAGGGAGCTTCTTATTTGGCTTTCTATATTGATTGAGAGCCTTGCTGGGTAAATTAGCCATGGTTGCAGATCTCTGTTTCTCTGTACTTGGAATATTTCTTACCATTCTCTTCTGGCTTGGAGTGTTTCAATTGAGAAGTCAGCTGTTAGCCTTATTGGGCTCCCTTGTATGTTACTTCCTTTTACTGCCTTGCTGCCTTTAATATTCTCTCTTTGTCTTGGAATTTTGCCATTTTAATGATGATGTGTCTTGAGGTGGGCCTCTTTGGGTTCCTCTTGATTTGGGACCCTCTGTGTTTCCTGGATTTCTGTGACTTTTTCTCTCATCAAATTAGGGAAGTTTTCCATCATTACTTTTTCAAATAGTTTTTCCATCCCTTGCTCTTCTTCTTCTCCTTCTGGTATCCCTATTATATGAATATTATTAGGTTTCATATTATCTTGCATTTCTCTTAATCCCTCTTCATTCTTTCTGAGCCTCTTTTCCTTTTCTTGCTCTTTCTGGGTGTTTTTTTCTACTTTGTTCTCCAATTCACTGATTTAATCTTCTGCTTCATGGATCCTGCCTTTGATTCCTTCTACTGTGTTCTTCAGTCAGAAATTGTATTCCCCATTTCTTCTTGGCCCTTGTTGATAGTTTCTATTTCCTTTTTCATATTGATATAGTTTGCAGTGAGTTCGTTATACCTTCCCTGGAGTTTCTGGTAGCTCATTGTGAGCTCATTGATCTTCCTGATAATCATTGTTTTGAACTAAATATCTGATAGTTGAGTTCCCTCTATTTCATTTAACATTCTTTCTGAGGCTTCCTCCTTTCCCTTCATTTACAGATTGTTTCTTTGTCTTCTCATTGTTTGTGAGACTTTTCTTGTTAGCTTCTGTTTCTTAAATTGATCTGTTCTGGTTCCCTGTATTTATGGTTCGAACTTCTCTGGTAGAATACCTGTGAAATTCAGTGGTGCAGTCTCTTTTGGGTGTCCAGGTGTTCACAACTCCCCCCTTCTCTTTTTCGTGATCAGTTGGAGGCGTAAGGCAAAGTGGTTTAAGACAGTAAGACAGTATATTCTATGATATTTACAGTAGCAGCTAGTAGAGAAGAGATGGGAGATTCTTTGGCTATGTATAGTGTTAACCATGCTCTTCCACCCAGCTAGCCACATTTTAGAAAGTATGGAAAGAAGATAAGACTCTTATTTGGGAAGGATAGGATTGTGAGTTGGATCTAGAAAGCAGTGAGGCTGTGGGAGGTCAGATTCTGAGGTAGGGTGGGAATAAAGAATAGTAAATAGGAGTAGTGTGTAAAAGAATAAAGATAACCCCTACAATGATAGTGTTCAGGAAATTGCAAAGTGGGCTGAGATCTGGGAGGGATGTTGAGTAGTATTTACAATTGTATGAAGTAGGTCTTATTTACAGTAATATTAAAGAAACAATTATGTGGCAGAATCTATGAGATCTAGATAACAAGAATAAAGAGTACAGAACCTTGAATGTACTAGTGGAACACAAATGAAGGACAGTAAATTATCAACACACTGTGAATGAGATAACAGGGGAAACCTATCAAAAGACAGTATAAGCAGCCAAGCAAAGAAGATTATACAGAAAGAAAAAGAATACCAAAATACTACTGAAATAAAAAATATCAGAAAAGAGAGAAAAAGATAATA
>PVIA01010294.1:0-52913 GCA_004024845.1 Tonatia bakeri | reverse complement strand
CAGCGACTGGGGTGCCCCACCCTGGTGAACACCTAAGGCTCCACCCCTTACTACGTAACAGGTGCGACAAGATAAAAAAAAAATGTCCCAAACAAAAGAACAGATCAAAGCTCCAAAAAAAAAAAAAATGCAGCTAAGCGATGAAGAGATCGCCAACCTATCAGATGCATAGTTCAAAGCATTGGTGATCAGGATGCTCACAGGATTGGTTGAATTGGGTCACAAATTAGATGAAAAAATGAAGGCTATGCTAAGTGAAATGAAGGAAAATGTACAGGGAACCAATAGGGATGGGAAGGAAACTGGGACTCAAATCAATGGAGTGGACCAGAAGGAAGAAAGAAACAACCAAACAGAAAAGAATGAAGAAACCAGAATGCAAAAAAATGAGGAGAGGCTTAGGAACCTCCAGGACATCTTTAAACATTCCAAAATCCAAATCATAGGGATACCAGAAGGAGAGGAAGAGCAAGAAATCAAAAACTTATTTGAACAAATAATGAAGGAGAATTTCCCTAATCTGGCAAAGGAAATAGACTGCTAGGAAGTCGAGGAAGCTCAGAGAGTACCAAAGAAGTTGGACCCAAGGAGGAACACACCAAGGCACATCATAATTACATTAGCCGAGGTAAAAATGAAGGAGAGAATCCTAGAAGCAGCAAGAGATAAGTAGACAGTAACCTACAAAGGAGTTCCCATTAGACTATCTGTTGATTTCTCAATAAGAAGAGAAATCAGGCAAGAAGGGGCTGGAAAGAAGTATTCCAAGCCATGAAAGGCAAGGACCTACATCCAAGATTGCTCTATCCAGCAAAGCTTTCATTTAGAATGGATGGGCAGACTTCCAGCCAAGATGGAGGCATAGGTAGTCACACTATACCTCCTCGCAAAGCTAAGATAGGGACAACCAAAATTTAGAAACAGAATAACAACCAAAATTGACAGAAAATTGATCTGAATGGAAGTTGGACAACCAAGAAAATAGAGGCATTCATCCAGACCGGTAGGAGGGGCGGAGTCGGGCAGCTGGGCCTGGGTAGTGGGGCAGGAGAGCTGAGAGAGCATTGGGACGGGGCAGAGAGAGCTTTGGGACCGGGCGCACAAGGCATCCGCGCAAGACCGCAGCAGGCAGACCCTAAATGTGCAAGCAACAGCTGGCAGACCCCAGCCGAGGGGTGGCAAACAGCAGACCCAGCCAGGCAGCAAGTGTGAAGCAAGGCACTGCGCTCAACCCAGGAGCCCAGCGCTGGGAAATAGAGTCTTGGGGCACTGACTGAGGTCACCTGTGGGAGTTGAGGAGCAGAGAGGGTCTCCCAGCCTCACAGGAGAGGTCCTTGGAGGGTCCCATGGCGTGCATAAGCCCACCCACATGGGATTTGGCACCAGAGGGGCCTAGCTTGCTCGGGGGAAGCTGTGGAAGGGACTGAGGTCTCCCGGAGAGCAGAGCAAGCACCATTGTCCCCTCTCGGACCCCGTACCCACATAAACGTCATAACCCAGCGACTGGAATACCCTGCCCTGCTGAACACCTAAGGCTCCGCCCCTCATACATAACAGGCGCAACCACACCGAAGGGGAAAAAAATTAAATTAAATTAAATTAAAAAGATGGCTCAAATGATTTTAAAAGCCCCAGAGCCAGTTTTTTTAAGTGACCAAGAACTAGCCAACCTATCAGATGCACAGTAGAATGGATGGGCAGATAAAGTGTTTCTCAGATAAGGTCAGTTTAAAGGAGTTCATCATCACCAAGCCCTTATTATATGAAACGTTAAATGGATTTATCTAAGAAAAAGAATATAAAAAAATGAACAGTAAAATGACAGCAAACTCACAATTATTAACCACACCTAAAACAAAAACAAAAACAAACTAAGCAAACAACTAGAACAGGAACAGAACCACAGAAATGGAGATCACACAGAGGGTTAGCAACAGGGAAGTGGGAGGAGGAGAGAGGGGGAAAAGGTACAGAGAATAAGTAGCATAGATGGTAGGTAGAAAATAGGGGGAGGGTAAGAACAGCATGGGAAATGTAGAAGCTAAAGAACTTATGATACATGGACATGAACTAAAGGGGGAGAATGTGGGTGGGAGAGGGTGTGCAGGGTGGAGGGGAGTGAAGGGGGGAAATGAGACAACTGTAATAGCATAATCAATAAAATATATTTTTTGAAAAAGTAAATCAAATTATATCCCTCTTCGAGTTAAAATTGCCACAAGATCTTCATCTCAGTCGATATAAAACCAAAGTCCTCATTATGGCTGACCGGGCTCTACGGGTCTGTTCCCAGGCCACCCCCTGCACTTCCTCTCTGACCTTCTGTTCTCCGACTCTCCCTCCCTCACGTGGCTCCAGCTCCCTGACCTCCTTGATGCTGCTTGAACACAAGAAGGCACGCTCCTGCCCTGGCTACTTTCCACCCACTGCGCCGACCCAGGATATGTGCGTGGCTGACTCCCTCACCTCCTTCAAGTCTTTGATCAAATGTCACCTCTTCCGTAAGACATTCCTATTTAAGATTGCAACACCCATTCCTGCATGTTGACACTCACTGTCTCTCCTGCTTTACTCTTCTCCAAGTTCCTACCAGGTAACAACATACCACCTAGTTTACGTATTTGTGTTGCTAAATGTCGCCACACCTAGACTAGTAGCTGGCATACAGAGATGATGCATATTGGTGGGCACGATATTATTATGTCCACTAGCTATTAGTGGAATTAATAAATCTGTCAATCGACAAATCAATTAGGTAGTTGGATAAGTCAGTAACAAGGCAAGAAATGGGTCCAGCACACAGCAGAGGGGTTGGTTTGAGGTAGGAGTGAACAGGAAGAGGCAGAGAGTGCAGCTGGGGCACGGGGAGCCAGTGGTTCCGGTGATGGGAAGGTGAGGGTGTATCTGATCTCTCCGCTGATGTGTGTGCATCCTTCTACTAAGTTGTGACCTCTGAAGGAACGTTTCACTGCAGCCCTCTCCCTGGAACCCCTCAGCACTAACATGGAGCAACACAGGAAGACTCACATGGGCAGGGTTTATTTAACTGAATCAAACTCCTACTGAAGGGTGTAATACACCCAAAATATGCCACTTTGGCTAAGGATTATTTGAAGTTAAAGGCCCTTAAAAAAAAGCAGATGGCAGAAGGGCTCTCTGACCTTCCTTTTTCTTCCTGAAGTCAGGAGATGAAGCTCCCACAGGAAAGACATCCTCCCTACACCAGGAAGAAAAAACATTCTTGCCAGGAGAGATGGGAATCAAGGCCAAGGGGAAGTCTGTACAAACCAGCCTTGTTAAACGAACCCTTATCTTCCCGGATGAACTGCCCGAGCCCCAGTCCTGTTGTGTGCTTACCGATTTGGGACGGTCTTTGTCCGGCGTGGCGTCTAAGCAGGTGACTAGCATGGTGGGCCTTGGGTCCGAGTCAGGCAAAGAGGCAAAAACCAACCTGAGAAGGTGAAAGGGCGGAGGTTAGGTGGCAGTATTTTGGAGGTCGTGGCTCGAGTCAGAGTACAGACAGGAGTGAACTAGACCCATAGGAGGCGGTGGTCAGAGGGCGGGAGGCTGGCAAGTGTGAATTCATTTCTCAGTAGTAGGAGATTTCGGTAGTTGCAGAGTCTAAGGTGACACTGTGGGAGTGGGTGGGTAGGAAGTAGGGAGGTAGGGTAAATCATTTGAGGTGACAGGGTCAAGGCCAAAGCATTGAACAGATTATGTCTGTCAATGATTTCTAATGTTTTCGCTCTCACATCTACTAACTTAAAAAAAAAAAACAACTGTGTCTGCTCACCCATATAAATTGATCTCCAAAATGTTTCACAAGTTTACATGAATGCAGTGAGTGTATCTTCTGCCATATTTTCTATACTGGCATTTTAAAATAAAACCAGTCTACTACTCAAATATATCTGGTGGAATAGAAATACCACATCTCACATTTTAAAAACACCAACAAATTAAAATTCAGCATTGTTTTCCCCCTGGAATTATATTTGCTTTCCTCGTCCCTGACGGAATAGCATCCTGATGGTGTCTTTTTATTCTTAGGTGTCATCCGATGACCCTACTATAATTCTTTGCAACAAAAACGCATATGTCTCTAAGTTCAAAACTTTCTCCTGAATTGACTATTACCATTATTAGTTTACAAATAAAATGCTATGAAGTTGATAATTTATTAAAAATAAGTAAAAATGTATTAAACATGACAAAAGATTTGGGGGCGAGAAAAGGAGGTTCCCCAGTATCAGAATTTCAAATGCCCTTCTGACACCCCAGATCCCTCACTATGAGGTAACTGAGTGGGTTGCTCTTTAAACCAGCTGGTGTCCAGGACTACGAGGGACCAATGGGAGGACAGAGCTGGTTCTTTTTCTCTGTTTTAGAGCTGGTGTGTCACAGGAAGATGGTGACAAGAAGACAGCTTTGCCTTTTTTTTTTTCAAATAAGCATGACTGTGAAAAGAGAACTTTCCCTGTGCCCACCATCCTCGCTTAGACATGACACTTCAGAACACGCGTGCAACTCCTTTCCAGAAAGCTTTCCCAAATGCATTCCAGAGACAGGGAGGGAGCCCAGCGCTTCTCAGTAAACAGACACCAGTGCGTCGAACCCTGCTTTAATGTGACTTTCTGGCTCCAAGTATGATTGGATCACCTTATGCTTCATAGCTATTGATCTTCCTGAAGATGCCAACTAATTTCAAGGTGAAACAAAGTACAAGATTCCCCATGCGCTCACAGAACTCTACTGGAAATGATAAATGGCATTCTGTCGGTGGCGCTGGGGTACTTGGCTACTTCTCTTCCCTAAACAGCCCCTGTGCCTCATACACAGTTCAGGTTTTGGTCGAGTCTGCTGAAGGGACTTCCCTGTCCCTTCATGGAAATGTTTGACCATGACATTGATTAAGCAATTCTGCCTTTTCAACAAATGCATTTTACAGAAACAGATTATACTGCTTTGAAGTAACAATGAAAACTTCCAAGGAGAACAGTTTAGTTGATCTTTACTGGTTCTTGAGCCAGAGGAGTGCCAGGGTATTAAATTCTCACAAGCCTCAGAGCCCAGTGGGAGTGCGAGATTTTCACCCAGAAGTCGGTTCTCACACCTGTCTGACCTGTATGGTGATACTAAAAAGTGGCTTGAATGCAGATCTTCATTATTACTTGCCCTTGGTTTCCCCAGAAACAGGCACAACAGTATTAACAGTGGCCTCTCTCTGATCACATGTGAAGGTGACAGTCCCTGTGTGCCTAGAAATTGAGGCCAATTCTAATAAAAAAAACTGAACGAGAGAAACTACTTTCAAGATGTAGCTAATGGGCTACATAACCCATTATATTTGACAATTCTTACTCGAACTGCATTGTTACTTGTTTTGTCAGGTCCATTTCATCTATCGTTAGAAAGAGAAGCCTAATTAATTCAAGATGAATTTTAACACAGCGAAGGCTTAAATAGAAAGAACATAGAGTAAATCCTTCTTGTTTCTTTCTGTTAACTGGCCATGGAAATTTCTTTGTTCTTCACTGTGTAATTATAAAAGCTCTAGATTGCCAGTCCCACTAAATCATACCTTCAACATATCAGAACTTCCCCAAGGGAACACTAAACTGATGTAGACGTAGAAAATACTCGGGGCAACACTCCAGCACCGTACTCCCAAAGCCACTACACACTTCTGTGCTCAAAACCGAACAACCTTTCAGCCACCGTTTTGCTAGTCTGTAACCACTTTTCTTAATCTGTGAGAATTTACTTTTCTTAAAAAAGGTGACGAGAATTTAAAGTTTATAATCAAAAAGCAAAACACACTCTATAGAGCACAGAAGAAAATATCTGACGTTTGGGGGAGGTCTCCGGAAGGCACAAAAGTGCAGTAAAAGTCCATCTTAACGTCTTGGAATTGCTATTTGCTACCATTTCACATCCTTGGGAAGTGTGACAGCAAGTTCTTCTCTTGCAACTAAAATCGTTACAGCCCTCTGAAGGCATGATTCCCTATTACTAACCTAAAACCTGAACCCCTGCAGAGAAAACTAGCCAGTTGGCCTAACACCTCTGATTCTCCGTGGGAAGTTTCTAAGATTAGTGAGCTATATAAATAAGTTAAGGGCGCTGGTCAAAGTAATTGGATCTTGCTGTTCAAAGCAAGTACGGAGCGAAACAGCGCTGCCTGAACACAGTCGCGAGCAGGGACGGGAAAGCCCCACATATTTAAACACACACACACACACACACACGCACACGCACACACACACACACTGAAACTGGAGCACTAGATCCTCTCTTAGACTCTATTTGTTTTGAAGCTGGACACAGATCTGACCAATGCTTTTCTAACAGTTAACTAGAAGAGGAATACAGGCTACTAGGCAGGCAGCTTTAGAAGCAAGGAAGAACGAAAACCATCAAAAGCAGCCAAATTGTTTTCAACGCCAGTCTGAAGCAAGCGGGGCAAGAATGAAGGACATCGCTGTGTATTAACTCGGTGCAAGACAAAGGACGAAGTCCTCAAACCTTCGCTTATGTCCTACCATTCACCGAAAAGGGATTGGAGGACATATTTAAGACAGGATAATTTTTCCTCAATATGATACAAATGTGAAAGACTACTTTAGTGCTTACAGGTGCACAGCTATCCAAGATACCCAAATCCACTGCTCTACCCCAAATCTCATTGCTCGTGTTTACAACAGGCAATGTGGTACTACCCACCACAGAAGGAAGCTGGAATTTTTTTTAAATGCTGGAGACTGCTAAATCAAGACTCTACTAGCAAGTGGGTCGCTGAGGATGTTATCTGGAAGATTCTAAGGAGTTTTTTTGGGCTGGAACACCAGGCCCAAAAGCGGCCTTAAACAAGTCTGCCCAGAGACTCTCGCTCAGCTGCCCAAGGCGAGCATCTGAGAGGCTGTGGGGTTTCTCCTGAGATGGGAAAGCAGGTAAGACTGAGAGGCTCCTGTGAAGCTGGGATAACGCCAGTTGTTCTAAAGCTGGTACAGATAATGCTGGTTGATACCGTCAGGGGTTTATAGAAATCTTTATTAAGAGGCACATTCCATCTGCCTGTAGCCAGATAAATGCCTTTCAATTGAGACACGCAGCATTTCTGTTTTATGCTGACAACAGTCAGGGAGCTGCAGTGATTGACCTCCTGTGGCTAAGTTGGTTTCCCAGACCAAGGTGGCAGTAGTGCTCCAAATTCCCTTCCAATCCTTTTGATCACACATCATGCAGACAGACTAAATTGGCTGTTTTTTACCCTTACCAATTATTATTTACTAATCAGACCTTTTAATAAAGGGAGGGTAGAGTGTGGGCTGTTCTCACAGGCAATGCTACCTAGCTAGACTTGAATAACACTGCTTTGTTTTCATTATATTTTTAGGTAATCTTCTACTCACAGAAAGTGATACCAATTTTCCACTTACCAAAGCAATATGCTTCCTTTTTAAAACAAATTGACATCAAAAAGTGAGTCATTTTTTAAGAAAAGTATTGAGCAGCCCTGGCTCGTGTGGCTCAGTGGATTGAGTGCCAGTCTGTGAACCAAGAGGTTGCCAGTTCGATTCCCAGTCAGGGCACATGCCTGGGTCTTGGGATCAGGTCACCAGCTGGGGGCGTGCGAGAGGCAACCGATCGATGTTTCCCTCACACATTGTGTTTATCTTTCTCCCTCCCTCCCTCTCTAAAAAAACAAAAATCTTTTTAAAAAGCATTAAGCAAACAAAATTTTAAATATAAAATTAGAATGGTATGCAGAAGTGTCAAAATCCATCAAGATCATTGTCTCAAGTTTAGAAAATGCTCCTTTAAAGTCATTACCACACGAGAATTAAAAGCTGTTATGTTATAAACTACTAATAACTTCATGACTAGAACTCTTCCCTCTAACATTAAGGGAAATAAGTAACATTTTTAGGAAAGCACACATTAAGTCACTCATTTTACGTCTGGACCAACTGCAGGTGGAGGACCAGTGACCTACGGTGGTCCCCAAGAAGTCCACAGCTCTGGAATCTGGTCCAGGGCACAGCCATCACACTGCTACAGGACATGAAAAAGGAGCTTTGGTGTCTCCGAGTGATGTATGGAGTTTAGGAACACAGATAACTTATACTTCACTTAAAATAGATTTGGATGATGTCAGACTCTGAGGACATGATCCAGGAAGGGGTGAAGACTTGTCCGGCTCACTCACACCAACTGCTCCTTCCAGAAGGGCTCTTCTCCCTCTCAATGGGGGAACGAGGACAGATTTCTCAGAGGAAGCCACCTACTGGGTATATAAAAAGGACTGGGAGTGGCAGTTTTTCTGGCTTACTGTAGAGACTTTGAAATTTTAAGAGATTTTGTACTCTTTTTTCATGCCTGCATCCAGGCAACAGATGAGTTACGAGTTCATGGGAAGTCATGACCAAAGACTCCAGTGGACCCACAGTTCTAACGAGCTTCCCCGGCCCATTCACGTTGCTACTCTAAGCGAGAGTTCAGGTTCACACACACACCTCTCACTTCCTGGAGACTTCCGACAGGCCATCCCCGTCCCAGCCCTCCACCGGAAAAGTGGAAGCTATTAGAAGAGAATGATCTCATTTTCCCAACACCAAATTTAGCAAGCCGTCTGCATTTACAAGGATTCTCTCCAGAATCTAAGCACCACGAGGCTACAGACCTTCGTCTTGTTCTGGTCACTGTTTCATCCCAAGTACCTAAAACAGTGTCTTGTAAATAATAGCTGCATGATAAATATTTGAATAAATTATTAAAAATACTGCCTTTGCCTTTCCATACATGAACTGGGACCCTGTGCCTATTGAGACTAACCCGCCAGGAGTCCTAGTTCTCATCTGTTATCTGCCTCCTCACTCCTACAGTAACCCACTGCCTCCTACTGCACTCACCTGTCCCCTTCAAATGCAATATCCCAATCGGCAAATAACCACGCTCTATCCTCTCTGTAAAAGTTAAAATCTTCCCTTTGCACACCTATCCCATTTACCCCCTATACATCAAAACGCAAGCTGTCCAAAGTTGCTGACACTACTTCCAACCCTTTCTGTTCCCAATCCTTTGCAACCAGTCCTTTAACCCCTAAACTTGCAGCCCGTTGACAACCTCCCCACCCCTGCCAATCTTGTGGTGAATTCCCAGTCCTCCTCTTACTGGACAGAATTTGAGAGATCACTCTTCCTGAAACTTGCTACACACCTTCGTTTCCCGCGTGCCCCAATTTCTGGATGGCCTCCCTGAGATCTCCAAGTCCCCTTTGCTGGCTCTTCCCCATTTTAAAAACTTCAGTACCATGATCCCCAACATCGCCCCCCTTCTGGATCTACACAGCTGCTACTCAAAATGTGAGCCCCCAGACCTGCAGCACAACATCACTGAGGAGCTTGTCAGAAGTGTAGCATCTCGGGCCCCATGCCAGACCTTGTGAATCAGTCTGCATTGTTAAAAACCAGGTGACTCATACGCATCCTGAAATTTCAGCACAATTCCATTTACGTGATTTCAATCACATGACTTGAAACTGCATGCATAGGCTAACTCAGAAATATTTCTCAGGTTCCCCGCCCTCTGTGACGTGCTAGACCCCACAAAAGCCTGTCAGATGTGTCAAACCTAAGGGCAAAACAGAAATCTTGATTTTTTTCCCTCAAGCCAAATACCTACGAGTCATCCCGGCCATCTTTTTGCTTTCCAATCCCTGGGCCAAAGCGGTCCCGTTGGCTGCACCTCTGCAACACTGGCAGACTCCCGCCACGTCCACTACCCTAGTCTAGGTCATGAGTATTTTTGGTGCAGACTTCTGAGTCTCCAAAATCCACTTTCCCCAAGGCTCCCGACAGTAAATTTTGCATGCAGTATCCACAGTGATCTTTAAAGGACATGTACCCTTTCCAAATGTTGGCTTCCAAGAGCCAACATTTTCTAGCCCCTTCTACACTGTGTCAAATGCTCCGCTTGAGTCACGTGGGTAGGATTGTTCTACTCCCTGCCCTGTATTGTTGCCTACTTTAATTCCCAGTTTCTTTCTGGTCTCATCTCAAAGACCCCTTCCTTAGAGAAACCTTCTCTAATCATCAAAACTAAGACTGACCTCCCTCTGCATTCATTTTTCTTTTCTATCTTTGTTCAGTGTTGGGCTTTCCTTTTAGCCGACAGTTCAGACACTATAGGTAGCTAACTCTTCCACTACAGTATGTGGCCCACGAGTGGGGACTTTGTCTCCTTCTGAAACCACCACTTCTTAGAACAGCGTCTAGCACACAAGGAGCAGTCAAGGAGAGCCTTCAGGTGTTGTTGGTGGGACTGTCTCGGGCAGGGGCAAACTCTCCTGACTGCACCAGCACTTATACAGGGTCTGGCAGAAGTAACACCCAAGTGTGGTTGGTAGGGTAATGATATGGGTGTGGTAACATAATTTCAATTTGCACATTTCACCTCAAACGTCACATGGTATGCTTGAGTGTGGCATTGTTATGTACAGAATTACATACTTACGACTTTTTAATAAAAAGGGGCATTACTTGTGCCAGACCCTGGATATGCTCATCACACAAAAACCTGGATTTGGAGAGTGCACCAGCAGTTTTCAACTGGTTCCAACTATTATCACATGGCAGCTGGTGCTACAATACTTCTGTACATTAGAATCACCTGGGAGCCCTTTAAAAATCCTAATCTTCAACCACATTTTAAATGAACTAGATTGCAGTGGCTGGGGGTGGGGCACAGCTACCAACCAGTTTATGCTGAGGCTCTCGAGGCGACTCCACTGAGAGTTAAATTTGGGGACCACTGCTGTATACCGTGGCAAGCATGATGTCAGACAAGAAATCTGTAAGATATGTTCAAAGCTCCCAGTCACACCGTTATGAAAACCTAAGACTTCTATTTCCTGTGTGATAGAGAAAATAAGAAGAAATTCACGGAAACACAACTGTCGCAAACATTAGGTCTGAAAGAAAGCACCTTTCAGGGTTTTTCATGTTCGTTCTCCTGTTGAAACTAATCCAAATGTGGGCACTGCCGTTTGGAAGTGTATTATTTGCTGATATGCTGAATCAACTTTATGTATGAAAAAGTGTTGACTTCTATGTAAGGCACATCTGAAAGCCTTTGGGGGCTCGGCCCATACTCCTATTTTGAAAGGCATCAGGTAAATAGCGCTATCCTGGTAACAAGGATGCAATTACTAAGACAAAACGCTATACTCTCAAGAGAGAAAAGCATTTTATACTCAACAAGTTACAATAAAATAAATTCTTAATCATGCTAATATTCCTTGCTCAAGAAGTACTATAATAAACTCCAGGCGCCAATCAAAATATCCCTAGGACAGAAGCTAATCAAATATTGTGCATTTACCTGTCTCTAAGCTTGCCTTTACAGTGTCTTCGTACCTCAGGATAAAGGGCAAAGTTAATGAGAGAGCAAATCAAGTCACTGGACTATTTAAATCCTCACTACAGTGAAAATACTGTGGATTCCAAAAGAACCTCGGGGACATGTAAGCCCACTGCACGCTGCACACACAGGGTCACCCTGACCCCCAGGGGAGAGGAGATGACATGCGTAAAAGTCACACAGGAGAGCTAGAAGAGGAAAAAAACAATTTTTTTTTTCAAATAAGCAGACAGAATTTTTCACATGTTAATCAAAAAGAATCAAGATCACCAGATTAGGAAGAAATGAGGAGTAAAAAGTATGTTACACACAGACCTGAAGGACTAGCCAGTCCGCTGCCCCCTCCCCGTCAAACCCCCAGATGCTCTGCGTATATGGACATAATACCCATCAAGATGCTTACCCTTAAATTATTAGGATTTTGGAAAATTCAATTTACAAATACATGATTAATTGCATTGTTATAATGAAATTAGTTCATTAAACGTGAAGACATCAAACAGCACCAATACCAGAAAGTTAAGAAAGTAAATACACTGTTACTTAATATATAATCACTGATTGGGACAGAAATGAACTATAGCCAATAGCAAAATTATGTAAGCTACTGTTTGACATAAAGGCAACATTTAAAGATTAGTGTATGCCCTTTTCCCAGCGACAGGCCCGTGTCTAGGCCTCCCAGCAGTGGGTCCGTAGAAAATATTAATTAAGACGCATTTTCTAAAATTGCTCAACCTTGACCCATGATCCTACATAACCCAAATTTTGCCAATATAAGCCACTGGCAGCATTTTTGGTATTGTAACTACCCTTACCCGTTCCAATGAAAACAAAACGCACCCCCCTCGTTAAGCATTAGATAGGATATACCTGTGAGCAGCGGCAAGGCATTTCCAAATGGACTACTGACGGTGCATGAGAATGCCACTAGTGAAAAGGCAGCAGCAGATCCTCTACTTAAGAGCACATCATGCCACGTGGAATCCCAGATTACTATCTCCAGTCCCCTGGATGCCGGGAAGACTCCAGATGAACGAGTGTGTGTATACGTGGGGCTGGGGGAAAGCGGCTCTAACAGGTGTACAGTGTGTGCACTTTAAATTCCCATGACAATTCTAATGCTTGCAGAGTACTCCAACTATTATCTAAATTTTTTTAAGCGTGTAGAACCAAAATGCTAACAAAACTTTGGTGTTAACCCAAAAGTGTTGCATATTAGGTGACATGAACTAGGCATGGCTTGTGAAGGGTTTCTAATGCTCACACCGCCCTCTCCCTATTTCTTGCCCCTTTCATCAGGTGATCTACAGACTACCTGGTTTGAAGTATTTGGTAACTCAGTGCGGAAAATTAAGGTCACAGACAAAGTACAACAACTTTTAATACACCATTAATACTAATGATTAAAAATTATTGCATAGTCTTATGCATTTACCCTAAAACATTTTCTGAAAGGAAATCCTGAAAGTATTATATAAAAGACAACCCTTTAAAACGCGGATGGCCTTTACTACCTCGCCCTTCTCTCCTTTTTCGTCTTTTCAGTACTTTTGTCCATCGTTTTCTCGTTATCCCCCCTGCACTTTGGGCAGTACCATTTCCCCTTCGGTTTATAGGTCAGTGAAACACACGAAAAGTGGAACCACTCAATGGGACACTGTTCATTGTCACATCCAATCATCTCCCCGTAAGACACTTGGTTACACAGACAATACGTAGGTTCATTGGGATCTATTGCAAACTCAACGGGTGAGGCTTCCCTCTCCTGCTTGGCCTTGGAGCGTTTCTTTTTCTTGGCTGACTTGGATTTCTTTTCCTTAGGTGGCTGATCATCACAGTCTTCAATGCCATTAGTCATGTGGCACAAATCGCGGCTTTCGCTGGGCCGCTGTCTTCGGGGTCTCCTTGACGATCTTTCCGGTTGGCTGGAATCCATTTTTGCTTTATCTGAGGCTCGTTCACTTTCAGCAGGATCCTGAAAACACTGTGAGTGTAGCTCCATTTGCCTTGCCCGATTTTCCACCAATTCGAGCATCTGGGTGACAATCTGAATTTTTTCATCTCCCAATTCTTGACTATTGATTAATGCTCTCTGGAGATGCTGCTGTAGGCGTTTCTTCTGGTTTAAATCATCTTCTTTTTTATATTTTTCATAGACATCATCGATTTCCTTTAATGTTTCTAAAAAAGGAAAAGACAAATCAGAATGTTGTGGTGTTGGCACATACAGCATTTTTCAGGTTATCTTTCACAGAACTGGAGAAGTTAGGGTGAACTCAGACCGTAAGACCGCACTGTTCTTTAGTGTGTGGACATTAAAAAAATTATTTCCCATATAAAGACCATATGTTATACCATATAAAAGTATATTTAGAAATAAAAAGGAAAAACACCAAACTCTAGTACTCATTAATCTACATTAAACTCATTAATCTACGTTAAAACGGAGATGTGCAGCTAATAATCAGAAGGGTTGTATGTGGGCAGACTCACAGTATGCCCCTAATCCAGGGTCTACCGAGTGTCATATTGCCTATACTTTATTTGAACTTAAAAACAATCCTGTGTATAAAATTTATCAACACATGCCAGACTCTAACTGTAAAACCAGTTCAAGGACCAGGCTACAGATGGTGTCCAGCTGCACTCACAGGACTTGCAGGTCAGCGGGGGACTTGCACGACTCCAGAGATGCTACACCTTCACTTCCATATACCCCCACACTTTCTTTTTAAGATTCTAAGTATTTCCAGAGAGAGGGGAAGGCAGGGAAAAACAGAGGGAGAAAAACATCAGTGTGTGGTTGCCTCTCAAGTGCCCCCACCCAGGGACCTGGCCCACGACCCAGGCTTGTGCCCTGACTCGGAATCAGACTCAGGACCCTTTGGTTTGCAGGCCGGCACTCAATCCACTGAGCCACACCAGCCAGGGCGCCCTGGGACTTTCCTAAAGCAGGCAGAAGTAACCCTTATTTTCCCATCCTATTAGTTTTAATGGCTCTTTTATTTTATCACACGAGAGATATTTCTGAAACCCAGACTATTTCCAGAGTAGGTTTAGGTTCATATTCTGGCATCAATTGATTAAGCTACTAACAGAGTTACAATGAAGTCAGCATTGGGTCACTGTGCTTTTGTAGATAACTCAGCAGTTGGTTCTAAGCTATCTGAACTGCTGATTTAGGTACTGCATAGCATTTGGAACACATTTAAATCAGTACAAAGTAGCTGAGTCATTATAAGGTATACAAAAATCCGAAAATACAGTTCCATACATCACCAAAATTTACATAAGATTAGTTTTTATTCCAATCTTTTCTGCGTTTTTATCCTTAAGAGATTTAACACTATTTTAAAGGTGGAGGAACAAAAACTTAATTCTAATTTATCATGCCACAAGGCAGATCACTGCTTTATATGCCAATATTATTATTCTAATCATAACAGAAATGTTAAGACAAATAAAACACACTCACTGGGGCTGTCTGCAGGTAAGGTGATATAAAGCACATATTAGACATATCTCTGATGATTAGCTCCTCCCTGGAAACGGTAGGTGCTCACAACTAAAGACAACTGTCTAACCTCAGACACATGACAAAGTGGCACTACACATTTGGGCGTACTCATACCTGCAAAGCATATTTTTAAACAAAGGTCATATCCAGTCCATTTGCCTAACTAGGTGTGTAAGTGGATTTCTTTAGAACTTAATTTTCCACCTTGGCCAGTGTGGCTCAGTTGGTTGGAGCATTGACCTGACACCAAAAGGCTGTGGGTTGATTGCCTAGGTTCCATCCCCGGTCAGGGTGCATATGGGAGGCGACCAATCGATGTTTCTCTCTCCCTGTCTCTCTCCTCTCTTTCTAAATCAGTGAATATATCCTCGGGTGAGGACTGGGGGCGGGGAGGAGGACTTAATTTCTCTCCAGGAAAAATAAGGAAGATATATTACTCCCATGCACCCTACCCAAGACACAAAATCTGACAGCTAAAAAATAAATGAAAACCTTATTTCAAATATTCTTTACCTAATAACCAGGACTTACAAGCTAACTATATTATAAAATACTAACACACTGATACTTGAGGTAAAAATTCACATTTTTAAGACAACTTAATTGTAAAGTGAAAAAAAGGAAACACACTGAGACCTGTCGGTGTGATAAAGATTTTCTCATCGACTCCCCACAGCAACCCCATGCGGAGGCCGTCACTTCTATACGGAGAAAAAGCAGCTCAAGGGTAACCCCAGACTGTGACCTCTGCCAAATGTGAATATCTGGCTCCACCATTTAAGCATTTTCTACTAAGCTGAAAGAAAGGCACTTGAAATTATTAAATTTAATTCAAAGGTTATTTACCCAGGAAATTATGAATAAAAATACTAGAATAAAAATTGAGGTTCTCTAATCACCATATCCATAATAAATACTTCACTCAGTTGTAAAATTTTTGTCATTTCTATTTTTAAGTTTTTAGGGTTACTTTTAAGGTTCCTCAGTAATTTCTAAAATGCCTCATATAGGTAGGAGAGAAATTTCTTTGATTGCTTATGTAATTTGTATCACTAGATATTATAGTATTAGATCCAAAATCAGAAGATACTTTAAAATTAGCAAAGAACTTAAAAACATGAATTTCCGAACAAAGAACGTACAGTTTTTAAAGCTAATAAATGTAAAACTGTGAAAGCTGAACTTAGTAAGCATGTGAAGAGTGAAAACTAGATTGTTATTTTTCTATTAATCTTGAAACTAACCACAACCTTAACGGAGATGAAAATTTCCACAATCTGTCAGTCTCTTAAGGCCTAATACTGTTTCTCATGTTACCAGAGCTACTTACGATGATTGTAGATGGTCAAGATGGAAGATTTTCCTGTAACAATCTGTCCTTCCCTGACTCAAATGACAAGAAATAGCTCTATTTTTGTAAAGGTAAATACAGCATGTGCCTTTATAGAAATGTAAAAACCTGCAAACTTTACTAATTTCAGAATTATATGAAAAATTAAACATGTTAAGTATAGAATTCTTAAGCATCTATGTATCATTTTGAGGTTACAATGTATTTACTGCGTTGTGTATTTGCTCCATCATGTCTTGAAAATATCTTTGGAGAGCCTTTCTTTGAAAAACAGAAAAAGTTAAAATAGTTTAAAAACAAGCCCAGCACCTAAAGTAGCCAGGCTGTGGAGTTCAATGTTCCCCACCTAACTGTACACGTTCCTAAACTCCTTGTAAATTTTAATTTATCTGTGAATGAATTTTTACTTCATAGGATTGAGGATTAAATGAAATAATGTCCTAGGCTTGAAACAGCAAATGACACACAGTAAATAATCAATATTAATTATCTTCCTCCCTAACAGAGATCAGTCCTAATCAATCATGGATTCAGAAGGCTGAAATAAATTACAGGTTTCAAAACAGAGACATTATCCTAACATGCTAAGGGCCAGAAAATATCACCCCAGAAGTGGGTTCCTTAGAGACTAAATCATTAGATTAATGACGTGTCTAGAAAAACAGAGAATGGGTCCAAGAAGTTATCTCTTTAAAGTCCATATGGCTGTTTCCACAAAATGTTCAAGGTCTGTTCCTGGATTCAGGGTTAATAAAAGCACAACGGATCCCCATTTAAACTTCTCCCCTCCTGGTAGCAGGTGAAGGGTCCACAAATAGCAGATGATAAATGATACTCTTCGTAAGAAACGCTGATTCCCTGAGCTAGCTCCTAGGGTCTGACCACAAAGGGTGGTTTTGCTTCATTACTTAAACTTGAAGGGAGGGGTTAAGGGACGCCAGGCGGTTGCCCAGTCAACCACCCATTTCCTCCTGGGGCCCGGAAGTGACGCAAGGCCCGGAACCTACACCGTGCCAGGGTCAGAGACACTGCCAGTAGCTGGCTCTGTCCTCGTCACAATTGAGTGGTTGGGAAAGACTCGAAAAATCGCAACAAACACCTTTCAAACCCCAACACTGACTCTGCAAGGGGCGGGCTAACGTCTCGCACGGCTCCGACGCCCACCCAACCAGCCACTTCTGCTCAAACCTTGCAACAACCAGCCATTACCGAG
Source organism: Tonatia bakeri (assembly GCA_004024845.1). NCBI lineage: Eukaryota > Metazoa > Chordata > Mammalia > Chiroptera > Phyllostomidae > Tonatia > Tonatia bakeri. Next base: position 35,408 of record PVIA01010294.1, on the reverse strand, counting down.
GCGGGCGGGAGCGCGCGTCCGCGCCCCTCCGCTGCTACGTCACGCCCGCAGGCCACGCCCCCAGGAACAGGGGGCCCTCCCCGCCAACACACCCCTCTTCCTTTACCCGCAGGGACCCCTCCTCTTTTAACCATTTGGCTGAAGGAGCAGGGAAAAGGCTACAGTCCGGAACTCTCCCAGGGGCGGGAGAGGAGTAGGGCTCCCCGATTCCCGAGCCGGGAGCTAGAGAGCGGAGGGTGGGACCTCCCCGGAGTCCGCCTTCGCGGTCCTATCTCGCTCCCTCCCCCCGCACGTTCCAATGCATATGCTTTCAGGGAGTAAGGGCCAAAGGGGGCTGAGGGAAGCCAGGCCCCGGAGACCTGCAGGAGCCCGGCCACTCACTCCCTACGGTCACGGCCCGGCTGCACGCTCCGTCGCTTGGGCAGGAGGGTCTGCGGCACGGGGCAAGCCAGCGCCGGAACAAATGCTACTTAAAATGGCTGATTCCCCTCCACGCCAGCTGCAGCCGCTGGGTCTGCAGCGGGGGCTGACGAGCAGCCCCCACCCCCACCCTTGAGATCCCACCGAAGTCCTCGCCGACTGCAGCAGAGGAATGGAGGGCCGCAAGCCCGGTCTCCCGTCCCTCTCCCTGGTCCCACACATCAGACCCGCTCTGTGCACTCGAGGACACTGTCCCAGGAGAAAAGGAAAGTGTCACTTCCTCGGGCAGGCTCCGAGCTACCGTGCCCAGAGGCCAGAGGGTCCGACGGAGAGGAAGACCCGCATGGACAGCCGCGCGGCCCCTACCTTGATATTTGTTGTCCAGCTCCCGCAGCACAGACACGTTCCTCTGCATGTCGTGGGGCAGCGACTCCACACACTCGAGGTAGTCCTGCACGTAGCAGGTGAGGAGCCGGCTCCGCTCCCCGGTCAGGATCGCCGCGGACGAGTAGAGTTGCTGCTGCTGCTGCTGCTGCCCTAACATCCTGCCGCCGCTGCTGCCCCTCGCCGCCGCCGTCGCCGCCGCCTCCGCATCCAGCAGCCACACATGCAACAGCCGCGGCCGCCGCGGCCCCTCTGCTCCGCAGCCCGGCGCCGCGGGCACACCGGCCGTCGCTTAGGAGGGCACAGTCGAGTCCCCCGATCTCCACTCCCCCCAAAAGAAGCCCTCACTCCCCGCCCCCGTGGTAACAAGCCCAGGGGCGGGGCGAGATCAGGGCTCCCTCCTTTTTGCCCTCCCTCCCCAGGACTAAAGCAGCGGGGATCCCCCAAGCGGAGCTCGCGCCGGGGTGCCGGGCGTTGACACTTCCTGTCCCCCTCGGAGTCCCCAGATGCTACCAAAGCCGTCTCGTAGCTCGGATCCCCATGACAAGCCCTCCACTGCCCTCTTTTCTCCCAATCACCCTCCGAGCCTGTCGGAGAGTCTCGCACTGGACTGCCCCCGCCCCTCCGCCTGCGGCCACCACTGCGCCTGCGCAGGACGCACTCCTATTAAGGCCGGGGGCCCGCCTCTACCGCCCTACCAAAGGGTTCGCATTCTCCCGCCTTCCCTCCGCCACCCGGGCGATTGGTCTGTCCGCTCTCGGTCCGGCCAAACGGCAGGCTTCGCCCCGCCCCCTCTTAAAGGAGAAAGGCTGTCAGACCCACCTCTCTGCCCAGTGTCGGAATGGGACTTGCGAGGAGGGGTGGCTGACTTTTTCCTTCCGTCCTTCCCACAGGGAGCGGGAAACTTGGCCCAGTTCCCTCGGCCTACTGTTACCGATTTCTTCCCCATCGGTGGGTCTAGCGCGGCCCCTCGCAAGCCTTAAAAGGAGCAGCAGGCAGCCGCTTTTCGCTGCAACCTGCGGTAAGTGACGCCTAAAGGGACTACGCGACCCAGGGTGCAGCGCGCGGCTCCCGGCCTGCGCCGCGGCAGTGTTCCCGCCCCGCCGCCGCCTCTCGACCTCACACTCTCTCTGCGTTGTCCTAAGGCGTGGTCCCTCAGGCCTGTGGCTTCCGTCTCGCCGGGCAGCGGGGGCCTGACTCCGGAGGTAGGTAAGTACTCCGGCGTACCCCTTGCATTTTCTTTCTCTTTCACTCTGCCAACCTTTTAAATCTCCCTCCTGGCTTCAGCGTGCTTCCGTCTCCCAGCGCCGAAGTGTCTTGCAGGTTTGGTCCTCCCTCCTGCTCTTCTGGAATCCCGTTTCTCTCAGGCTGCGTCTGCTCCGGGAACCTGTTTAACCAGCAGGCAACCTTTAAAAACTTTTTCCCCCCTTGGGTCAGAACGTTTAAGCATTGAATGTCGGCGGGGGCTTACCTGTGGCGTAAGGGGCACATCACCACCTTTTCATATCTTTTTACGCTGAGACCAAAAACCACTGGCTGACCGGCCAGAGGAAACACAGGGTGTGCAGACTGGGTGTACAAATGTAATCGGGAATCAGGCCCAGAGCCTTAACTACGTGATCGTCTAATTTTTGCGTAGTGTTATTTCCAAATGGTCTCTAAGTGTGTATAATAACGTGTGTGTGTGAAAGAATTGAGTAGAAATAGAACGAACACATAGGTAATTTTAATGAAATATCTGAGGGGGACTCCGGCCAGCAGGGTTCCCAGCTGGGAGGCGGTGGGGGGAGGGGGCGCTGTAGATGGAAATAGTTTTCCCGGCCGCGGCAGGAAAAGGGGTGGTGATTCCCTCTAGTGGAGAATGCTCCAGCTCTTCTCCTGCAGGACTTTTAGGTTCGGGAAGTGCAGGGGGCCACAGCACACGTGCATAGCTTATCAATCAGTGTCCACCAGGCTACAGTCATAAAAAACTAACACTGTCTATAGATAACAATTAAAGAAACACAGAGATGTTTTCAGGTTGGGGTCTGTGAGACATGCAGGTGCCAGAGGGCTGTAAAGGCCCATACCATGAAGTAGCCAGTGTCACTCCTGCCTTGAACTCAAGCATCTGGGTTATACTAACAGAGTTTTATCGCTGAGCAGAGCCGGCTTCAGAGGACAGAAATGTACATTTCAGGCCTGATTCCCATGGGACCCTTGGTGTTAGAATGTAGTCATGCCTGCCACCTGTTATGACCTGGTTTTCCAGGGAGACTTACCAGCCCCTTGCTCTCCAGGCAGCTTGTATCTGGGCCAACTCATTTCATCCACAACCGGGAGGACTCCAAGGGACGGGGCTGCCCTCATCCGGCACCTGAACAGAGACCCTGGATTCAGGGCCTGCATCAGCTGAGAGGCTGAGAGCCCTTGTCGCAGAAGGCACACATAGACAGATGGTATTTGGCGCCTTCATCCCATGGTAAGGGGCAGTGGCATCAGTGCTTTTGGTTATGCCACCAGTGTGTCTTAGATAAGGGAAAGGGGAATTTTTTTCAGAGCCGCCTCTTGAGGCCTTTTGGTTTCGGTCTTTCTTCTCTTCCCTCCACTTCCAGGTATACTAGGAAGTCACCATCAGCTAAATAACTAATAGTCAGGACTCAAATGAGTGCTCCAGTCCCGGCTGGACTCTGAAGAGGCATTTTCTCCCTTTGACCTGAGTCTCTGGGTCTCCCTACGGGAGTAGGGGCCTAGCAGAGGTGTCTGGGGTCAGTCCCCAAGACGTGTAGGGGCCTCATAGTTAACTCCAGTCACTGTAATGTAACTTCTGGCTTGTCCGGGGACGTGCAATATAAGGCTTGGTCACTCGGCACTCTGAGCTCTTCCAGCTGTTGTAGACGACTGGGAGAGAAACTGAGACACGTAAGAGACGCAGGGATGACCAAGGGGTGACGTCCTTGGGCCCGCCTCACAAGGAGCACACTTCAACTCACTACATTTCTCTCACTCCCCAGCAGTTAGCCAGAAGAAGCTTACAGAACTGGATGGGCGGAACGAGGGCCAGGGAAGACAAAACCGAAAGGAAAAATACCCCAGTTGCCGAAATGGGCTCGGGACTTCCTAAGGAGCAGAAGGTACGTTTTCAACTGCTTCAGCAGTTTCTTAAGGCTGTGGGATGTCAGGTTGAAGAACAGAACTTAATTCACTTATTTCAGACAATAAAGTGCTGCTGTCCATGGTTCCCAGATACAGACTCTTTAGAAGTATGGGGGAAAGTAGGGCAGAAACTGAAATGGCATCAGGAGAACGGGATCCCTATGGGACATCAGGATTTACTAACCTGGAGCCCAGTGAGAGCAGCTCTCACCCCTATTTATACTAGAAACCTTCGCAATCAGGAAAGCTCAGCCACAGAAGGAGGGACCTACAGGGCATCGGCAGGCGTGGTTGCCGAACCTAGTAACAAACACCCACCACCGGCCCTTAACCAGAGCACTGCCTTTGTGCAGAAATGTGTCCGAGAGGCTGCGAAAGGAGACTGGGAGATTGTCAGTACCTCATTTTGACTAAATGGCACAGGCAGCCAGTATGAGCCTTTGCCTTGTGAAATATACAGATACTTAAAAGAGGGTATTAAAGACAACGGGCTTCAGTCGCCCTACACTATGGGACTCGTGTCAGCCATTGCTGAAGGGTTTCAGATGGCCCCTCGTGATTGGATTGCCTTAACTCGGACTGTCCTTGAGCCTGACCAGTTTGCTGTGTGGCGTTTAGAATATGCTGATCGCTGCCGCCTCCAGGCAGCTGAGAATAAGGAAATCGGAAACCCAGTCCAGCTTAACATGCTTCTGGGAACTGGTCGGTATGAATCCGCTGAAGAGCAGGCAAAAATGAACCCTCAGGCTTTCTACCAATGCTCCCAGGCTGCTCTCCGTGCCCTGAAGAAGGTTCTGGAAGCTGGAGCCCAGTGTGCAGGCTCCTTCACTAATGTACTGCAGGGAGCCACAGAGGATTATATGCATTTTGTTGACAGACTAATGACAGCAATGAATAGACAGATTGGGAATCAGGAAGCAGTCAACGCCCTTTTATTACCATTGGCCTATGAAAATGCAAACAGTGATTGCAAGGCTGTGCTCAGAATTCTCAGACGGACCGCCACTGATATCAGTCAGTTTATCAAGGCTTGCCAAGATGTTGGCATGGAACACCACCGAGCCGCATTGCTAGTGGCTAGAATGAAGGGGCAAGTTAAATGCTTTAATTGTGGCAGACCGGGACACACCCGTTGGGAGTGCCAAAATAAACAACAGAATAACCCAAAACACCTGCCCAGTAAAGACTGCCCACAGTGTGGCAAGGGCAAAGATTGGGCCAATCAGTACAGATCCAAATATGATAAAGATGGCAAATCACTTCCCCCTGAGGGAAGGGGGAGGGGGGCCATGAACTCTGGTGCCCCAAACTCCCACAGGAGTTTTCCAGGCAATAACAACCCATTGTGTTGGTCTCAGACACATGCTGAGTCACCGATCTCCACGCCACCACAAGGGGAAGGGCAGAATTGGACTTGGTCACTACCCAGGAACTCCTATTAAGAGAACAGGATAAAATCCTCATCGCTCCTACAGGGGTATGGGGACCATTGCCTAAGGGCACTGTTGGATTGATTTTAGGAGGATCTAGCATTACTGCTACAGGGGTTTTAGTCCAGCCCAGAGTAGTTGATTCTGATTATCAGGGAGAAATCAAAATTATGATCAGAGCCTTTGGATATCTTGTCATTCCTGCCCAAACCCTCATAGCCCAACTTCTTCCCTATGCAGTGCCAGATACGTGAAATATTAAGACAGGGGAAGGAGGTTTTGGTAGCACTAATAACCAATCTGTTTTTTGGACTGCCTTTGTTAAATTAAATAAACCTCTTTTAGAAGTAACAGTCAAAGACAAAACCTTTCATGGCCTGTTAGATATGGGAGCAGATGTCTCTGTAATTTCTAGCCAGTATTGGCCTCCAGATTGGCCACTAGCGGAGGCCGACATATCCATAAGTGGCATATGAGGCGTTTCTGAACCACGTAGAATGTCTGATCACTCGGGTGCTATGGCTCTGATGGACAGGTAGGGAGAATTCAGCCCTATGTCTTTCCAGCCCCACTTAATACTTGGGGGCGAGACCTTCTTGCTCGGTGTGAAATGAAAATCACCCTTCTGCCTTTTTACTAGTGGCCACTGTTCAGGTACCTCCACTGCCCCTCACATGGATTTCAGATACGCCTGTGTGGGTTGATCAGTGGCCTCTAAAAGGGGAGAGGTTAGGAAAAAAAGCCATGAATTAGAACAACAATTAGAAGCAGGACACATTGAGCCATCTAGCAGTCTGTGGAATACTCTGATTTTTGTAGTTCCTAAAAAATCAGGAAAATGGGGACTTATACATGATCTTAGAAAAATTAATGAGGTATTTCAGTGAATGGGTGTTCTCCAACCTGGAGTCCCAAATCCAGCCTCCATACCTAAGTATTGGCCACTTCTAGTCGTTGACTTAAAAGATTGCTTTTTTACAATTCCTTGGCTGAAAAGGACAGAAAGTGATTTGGTTTCTCTGTCCCAGTTCCTAATAACTATTGCAGAAGTTCCACTGGAAAGTCCTGCCTCAAGGCATGTTAAATAGCCCAACTGTCTGCCAACATTTCTTCCACCAAACCTTACGGCCTGTCCGGGAAAGGTTCTCTAACTCTATAATATACCATTATATGGGCAATATTCTAATTGCTGCCCCATCTTCTGAGATACTGGCCAAGACCTCTATTTACCTAAAAGAAGCCGTATCTCATGCAGGCTTAATTATTGTCCCTGAAAAGGCCCAACAATCTGAACCTTGGAAATACCTGGGGCATATTCTTTTTCACTGGACAATTCAGCCTCAAACGTTCCAAATCAATCCACTGGAATACTCAACCGTTAATAACCTCTAACAACCCTTGGGTGTTATTAACTGGATTCGACCCAGCCTAGGAATTACCACCCATCAGCTTACTCATTTATTCAGTCCCTTAAAAGGTGACTCCGATCTAAATTCCCCCAGCACTTCATCCCCCAGGCTCTCCAATAACTAGACCTTGTCAATCAACATCAATAAAAGACAGCTCATGAGAGTTGACTGCCAATTTCCCATCAGGCTGTTCTGCTTTCCAACTCTAAGTGCCCCCACAGGATTAATTGGTCGACTCTTACCTCAGTTAGGCATGATAGAATGGCTGTTTCTCTCTCACCAACTTCAGCGTACTATTACCACCTACATTACCAGGCTATGCCATCTTATCATTAAAGGACCTGAGAGAACGCAACAAGTTTTCAGCCATGATCCAGCTCTCACTCACGTCTCGCTTACCCAAATCTATTTATAACAGCTGTCCAGTCAGTCTCTAGAATTTCAATGTGCTATCACAGATTTTGTGGGCAAAATAGAAATTAGCCTGCCCTCGGACAAATCATTACAAAGCATCGTCATTCTTAATACTCGTTTGAAAGAAAGAATTAGTAAGACCCCTACCCCCAGAGCAAGGACTGTTTCCATGGAGGGCTCAGGAAAAACGGGGAGAGCCACCTTCACCTGGCAGGAACAGGAGGAGTGGGAGCACTGTGTTTCTGACATCCGCTCAGCCAGCTGAGCTCTCCGGAGCCATCACGGCTCTCCAACGGTGGGCTTACAAGCCCTTGAATCTATTTTGTAACTAGTTATACTGTGTATACTCTCTTTTATATAGACTAGGTTCTCCTTAAGGGGTCCATTGACCCTCCTCTACTCAGTCTATTTCTAACCTTACAAACTTTGCTAGATAGAAGGGAATATACTCTATTTATTATACATATGTGTTCCCATACAGGTCTCCCTGGTCCTACGTCTGACAGCAATGCCCAAGCTGACACTCTAGTAAGCATAGTAGGTACCTTTCAGAAGGCCGTTACCTCCCATCAATTTTTTCATCAGAATAGTCACATACTTCACAAAGACTTCAAACTCCCACATTCTTGGGCCAAATTATTAAAAAGGTCCAGATTGCCAGGCCTTGGGTAAGGCACCCCCTCTATTGGAATTAATCCCAGAGGTTTAGAGCCACAAATAATCTGTCAGACTGATGTCACCCATTTCCCCCCTTTTGATAAGTTTAAATTTATTCATGTTTCTATTGATACTTCCTCCGGAGCATTACACACTTCCCACCCTTATGGGCGAATTGGCTAAGAATATCCAGGCCCATTGGCTTGAACCATCTAGGCCATCCTCAACAAATTAAAGCTGATAACGGACCAGTGTATACAGCCTGGTCTGCTCAGGGTTTCCTACAAAGATGGGGAATTCAACACAAAACAGGCATCCCGCCTAATTCCATGGGCCAAGCAGTTGTTGAGTGCACCCATCATGCCTTTAAAACTCTTCTTAACAAACAAAGAAGGGAGCCAGGGAACCTCTCCTGGAAATCTGATAATGCTGGGCATGTATACTTACAATTTTCTTAATTGTGATAAGTGTTAACACACTGATTGAGAAACATTTCAGTTGACAAAAAGTAGATGATAAAGGGCCCCATCCCTTAGTGTTGTACAGAGATCCCTTGGGAGAGGGGAAATGGGAGGGGCCAGGTGAATGTTGACGTGGGGAGGAGGATATGCTGTGTTTCAGTCCCTGCAGTTCCTTTGTGGCTACCCGCCAAAAAAGTGAAACCTTAGCATGGGAGACCAACCTCATGAACACTTGTGGATAACTCAGACTGAGAGGATCCTGCGTCTCAAGGACCTGACCGACCAGCTGTCCCAAATGGCCATGACCAAGTGCTGACATCGGATCTGGACCCATTGCCAGAGTCAGGGGGAGCAGGCCATGGGACTGATCCACCGCCTGAACCTAAGGGGATAACTCAGGGAGACTTACAGACCCTCAGTAGCAGGGCTGAAGAGGTCATGAAGGATGTAGGGGCACAGGACACTCCTGGAAATCTATTTCTAGCCTATTTGTCGGTGGTGTCCTCTAATTCCATCAGAACCATATTGAGACTTGTCCTGTTAGCTTGTTTTGGAGGTCTGGGCCTCACTGCTGTAACTAAGCATATTTCCTGGGGTCATATCCTTGGTCCACCCATATTTAAGCTCTACACTTGGTGGAATTCAGAGCCTCCTTTATCTAGCAACGATACCAAGTGGACAGGAGGTGTCTGGCTGCCACTGGACAGACCTTTAGAAGAAAGGCAACATTGGCTGTCCGTCCCTGAAAATACTATGTGTCAGAACATCTGCCTGCTTGTTTTTCCACCTTACCTGACACTCTGTAACTTTCGAGTGGTATGCACATGCCATTGACAGTAAGGAGTCTTGAGCTGATGTCTCCTTAACAGGGGCCATAGGCTTTAAAAGGGAAAGAGATGGAGACGATGACAACCCCCGGATGTACCCCTTTGTAAAATTAAGACAAAAACGACTGAGTCTGTTACTTGGTCAGTGTTCAGAGATCAACTGACTTCACTCACTGATACTCCTAACACCCCATTAACAGCTGAAAACTGCCAAGTGGAAAGTATGCTAGTGTGGGTTCTGCCACTGTCCCTGCCAAACCTAATACTAGGTACAGTAGTATGGGGTAGTACGGTGGGGGACTGGGGCCCCTATTATAAGAGTCACTTCCTCAGATCGCACTAGCCCTTGGCATACTAACACTTGGGAAATGGGACTCCCTTTTAAAGAATGCCTCCAGGGACATCTTCAATATACAGAAGAGGCGAGGTCCAGAAGAGGCTATCATATTTTAGAGAATGTTAGCAATTACTGGGTTACCATATGTACTTCTCACCCTTAACTTTTCCTAGCCGTCGCAGGGATGCCTCATCTGACCTATAATAATGATTCTATGATATATAGTCTTATACTTCCCCTGGCTCTATCTATGCTAGCTGTCTTACCCACACTAATGTTACTCAACTCAATCTCACTATGGTTTTTATAGTTTGCAGACAAACAGAAGTGTGGCTACCAGTTAGTTACCCATGAATGGGAAGATCCAGGAGGCCTAACCGCCCTCAACCATTCTCTCAAGTGAGGGTGTGGTGCTTCGTAGGAACTCGAATAGTTTGTATTGTTTCTGCTATCATAGCTGCCTCTGCTGCAGCGGCTGCCACCGCTCTGGTTGAGTCCGTCCAAACTGCTTGTGCTGTTGATGTGCTCCTTGCCAATACAACTCAAGAACTGATCCAACAAACACGTATTGACCAGGAGATTCTTGCCAGGCTCTCAGCCACAGAGTCTGCAGTGATATGGCTGGGAAAACAGGATGCTCTTGTCACTCATCAACAACTCCCTTGTGAGCCAGGCCTCTCTAAGCTGTGTGTCACCCCCTGAAGTGGAACTCCAGTCAGCACTCACGGGAGGAGGTCCAGCATCACTTGCGAGGGGCTTTTTCCACTAACCTCGGGGGACAAATCAATCAACTCCAGCTTGAGCCACATCAACAACTCCAGGACATCAGACGATTTACTGACCAGAAGGTCTTTCAGACCCTGCATAACAACTTACAATGCCACAATCCAAAAACTTGGTTTGAAGGACTAAATTTGTGTGTCTGGGTCATGGGGGCTATGAGATGCCTCCTGATCATTGTAGTCTTTTGTGCCTTAAGATGTATATATGTTGGGAACCGCCCTGCCTGGTTTCAGGAGCTGTAACCTTGCCAACAGGCAAAAAGGCCCCACGGCTAGGGGACCTTGGGAGCATAAGCCACTAAGGAGACAAAACTTATCCTCCCGGCAGGGGAGCAGCCTGTGTCCCTTTTACTTCACCCTGCTTGGCTCCTGGAGGATGGCTGGATAGCCAATGATGGGTAAGATTCCTCAAGGAAGGAACAACCTAAGACAGGCACAGTTGCGAAGGGGCCATCAGGGAAGGATTTAGGGGATTATGGAGGAGGGACAAAAGACCCTCGCCCCTTGGCTTTGTCGTAGCCTGAGTCCTCATTCTGTCTGTAAAAAGTCTCCTAATCTCTTGACTGCCTTGCTTCTCCCACCTGATTCAGGCCTGAAACAATGCCGAAGGGTGGTGCAGCCCTGTGCTGGGACGGCGGTTTCCAGGAGCAATCAGACCTGAGAAAGAATGCATTAAATCTTGTGAAAACTGCTTTGTTAAGAATGCCCTCAATTGCAATGTTAAGGGTCTAAGCACAAAATAAGTTTGTTTCCCCAGGTTTTATGGCCAGTTGGCGTCACCCTGTCTACAAGACCCTGACTCTAAAGGACCCCTGTAATCCCAGAAATGTTACCTGTAAACCATATCTCCTTTCTTTGATATTCGTCCCTATGTAAGCTAAACTCAATAAAAGCCATTGACAAAGAGCCTCGAGACCCTTTTCCTCTGAGAGATTGGTCAGGCCTTTCTCCCCAAGCAGATCATGTCTTGGTAGATTTATTCTCATCCACAGCAGCCAGGAGAGCTCTGTTGGATGGAGCTCCCCCACGTATATACAAATTGTTTTCCAGAGATCGTATACCCAAGAAGCAAGTAGCAGGCTTTATCAGGCTTAACCACTGTGTCTGCCGTAACAAGAAAGGGGGAGATGTTGGGGACCACTTTGTGTGGGATCAGAGACTAGCCCCACGTAAGCAAGACCTTGAAAGAAGCCTGTAAGACTTGACTGGAAAGCTGGGAATGCAGTAGGCAGGCATGACCTGATGCTAGCACCAAGCGTTCCCGTGGGAAGTCAGGCCTGAAAAATGCATTGTATCCTTTGAGGCTTGCCTTGCTTTGTATAGCCCTGTTGGTATAAACCAGATGTTTAAGTTCAAAGATAGGGAGTGAACTCCTGAGCTCGGGAACCGTGCCTTAACAACCATCTGGTGTCAGCGTGTCTAACAGACCCTGACCTGAGACATCTCTGTGTTCCTTCAGTTATCTATGAATAATACTGTTTTCTATAGCTACAGCCTTTGGACATTGAGGAGCTATGCCGTGTATGCTGTGTCCCCCTACACACCGATCTCAATAAAAGCCGTTTTGGAGAACGGTTCAGGGCATTCCCCACTAGAGAATCTCCAGCCCCTTTCTCTCCAGATAGATTGTGTCTGGGCCAGCTCATTTCATCTGTGACTGGGAGGACTCCACGGGACGGGGTTCTCACCACTTCCCTTTTTTTTTCCTAGTTGACATAGGCAGTGCACAACTGACCCCACCTAAGCACACTCCATTGGGATGTCTCCTCAAGAACTTGAAGGCTTTAGGACTTACAGACTCAAGCCCAAGCACCTAATTTTCCATTGCAGTACAGCCTGGCATCAGTACAAGCTGGGTGACCAGGAGATCTGGCCCACAGATGGATCTTTTAACAATAATACTGTTTAGCTTAGCCTCTTGTCACCGTCGTGAAAAATGCTCTGAAGTCCCTTATGTTCAGGTCCTTTTTGAACTGTTGCCATCCTGATCTTTGTCCTGTCAAATGCTCCTCCCTCTTCCCAGGACTGGATGATGTTGCCCTCTGGGCCTCGACAACCCCTCTCCCTCTTGTCCCTCTACCCCTTCCTGCTATCAACCACAAACACACCCTCCGTGTCCTCCCCCTGCCTCTCCACCTCCTGTCTTCCTCTCCTCCCTCCCTAAGTGGTGCCCATTCCAGCCATGTCTTTCAGGGCCCCTCTAGCCCAGCTACTCACTTTCCCCTTAGTGAGGTTGCTAGACCTGAGGGCAGTATTTGAGTCCACATGCCCTTCTCTAGATCAGAATTCTCCCAAATTGAAGCCAGCTTGACAGTTTTTCTGCTAACCCAGCTAAATTTGCAAAGGAATTTGACCATCAACCTCTCCTATGACTTCTTACGGTGAGATATTCACATCATTTTTTCCACATGCATGCACTAATGCAGAGAGAGGGGTGAGGCCACATTGGGGCCAAGACGAGGGAATATAGGGATGATCTGAAGTGGAGACAACCCAATACTCAGGTTCCTGGCGGCCAGCCGTCCCCAACCAAGATCCCCGTTGGACTGTCAGGCAGGCTTCCTTGGCCACCAGTGGTAGGACCACATGCTTTCCTGCCTTTTAGGGGGTAAGAAGCAGGCCACAACCAGGTCCGTCAACTATGATAAAGTTAAGGACATCACTCAGGGGACAGATGAGAACCCTGCTTTTTTCCTCTCCAGACTCAGAGACTCTTTGCCTCTGTACCAATTTCGATCCTGACTAGGGAAGGTAATCTACCCTTGCAATGCACTTTATTAACCAGTCAGCCTCTGATGTTCAGCTAAAACTCCAAAAGCTAGGAAAGGACCCTCAGACCCCACGATCAGGATTTGACATAGATTTCAAGGGGTTTAACAGTAGTGATGAGAGTAGGTAGGAGAAGAGACAGTGGGACCAGCAATGGTCCTGGGAGCGGAAGGTTTCCAAATGACCTCAGCAATAGAGGAGACTCTTCAGGTCCAGGGAGGGACTTACCCAAGCCCCCCCCCAAAAAAATACAATGACAGTTTTCACTGGCACCAGGGCCCTGACATGCTTTCACTGCAAACAAGAGGGTCACTAGAGCGAGCATCCTAGGACTTGGCCCACGTTGCAAAGAGGTGGGGCACTGGAAGGAGGAGTGCTCTCTCGAGGGAGACCAAGCTCCCCTTCTGGAACCAGCAGGCACCCTCAGAGGGCTCCCTCTATACCCACAGAACTTGGTGTCCTCCACACTTCAGATTGACGGCTCACCATCGGACCAGGCTCCACTTTGCACCATCAAATCGGCCGAGCCTTGGGTAACTCTCCATTGCAGGTAAGCTAATCGATGTCTTAGTTGATACCGGAGCCACTTACTCTGCTCTTTCTGAGTTTTCAGGCCCTTTTTCTTTCCTCTCTCCATCTTAGGGGTCAAGGGAAGGCCACGGGTCACTTTACAAACCCCTAGCCTCCTTTGCACTCTGGGAGATCAGGTTTCCTTCACTCAACTCATTTCAATTTCCAACTGTCCCACCCACCTCCTGGGATAGGGTCACATGACTAAGTTAGGCACCCAAATCATTTTACATCCCCTAGCCTCATTCCTTGGACTTTTAGGAACTCCCTCAATCTCAATGTCTCTTCTAATACACACCCCCTGAGGTCTCGGACAAAACACTGCCTGAGGTTCAGAACACTGACGTCCCTGGGAAGCTGCATCCCACACAACCCGCCCGTCCACATGAAGGATCTCACACATTTCCCTTGCCCTTTGCAGTGTCCACTCAAGACAGAGGACCCCCGGGGTCTTAAGCCCCTCATTACCAAGTTTCTCATTTCTGGCCTGCTGCGACCCACAAACTTGCCCCACAATACCTCTGTCCTACTCGTCAAGAAGGCAGACAGCCTGTACTGTTTAATCCAGGACCTACACATGCTCAGTGAGGCCATCATCCCCTCCGTCCTGTGGTTTGCTACCCCTACACCCTCCTCAGCACCATTCCCCCTGACACGCAAGTGTTCACTGTCCTAGACCTTGAGGATGCCTTCTTTACCGTCACTCTCTCACCAGGGTCTCAGGACATCCCTGCCTTTCCTTGGACTGCTCAGCACACGGCACTCCCAACGACTGATGTGGACCTCGCTCCCACAGGGGTTCAGGGACAGCCCCCATCTTTTTGGACAAGCCCTAGCTCAGGACTAGCCACTCTCTTACTCCCTGGAAGCCCCCTCCTCCAGGATGTAGGTGACTTACTCAGTCCTAACCTCAAGACTTCCCTCGCCGACATCCACTGAGCAAACAGAAGCTATCTCATGTCCCCCCCACCAACGCGCCAATCAGCCAGCATCCTGTCACCTGCTTGGGCTTCCTCCTCTCACCCGGACAGCGTGCCATCACAGCACAGCATAAGAAACTTATTGCCTCGTAACGACCTCACATAAAAAGGGAACTTAGAGCTTTTCTAGGGTTCACTGGATACTTCCATATCTGGATTCCAAAATATAGCCTCATAGCAAAGCCTCTCTATGAGGCACTACAGGATCCAGAACAAGAGTCCTTAGACTGGAAGACGCCTCTATATCGGGCTTTTAATGCCCTTTAGGAAGCTCTCCTCTCTGCTCCTGCTCTCCCCCACCTGACCTTGAAAGGCCTCTCCATCTCTGTGTCTGTGAGAGGGAGCCGTTGCACTAGGGGTTCTTGAGCAAACATATCGCCCAATTTTAAGGCCATAGCATATTTTTCCAAAACCTTAGACAGTCCTGCCAGAGACTGGCCTCCTTGTCTCCTGGCCCCAGCCACGATGGCCCTCCTCCAGACTGAGTCTAGCAAACACATGTGCCCAGCCCACCCAAGTCTCACCCACGTCAGGGAGTTGACGTCCCTAACAACAGAGCCTGCCATGTTCTCACCTCCAGCCACATTACTCAGTATCAGACCTTACTCCTGAACAATTCCTCTGCCACACTCCTGCCCTACATGGTCCTGAACTCAGCCACGTTTCTTCCAGACCCCCAACAGCCTCCCCTTGAGCACTACTGCACTGTGGTCCTAGAACAGACCACCACAGTTCAAGTTGACCTAATCGATACTCCCCTGTCATGGCCTGATCACAGCTGGCTCATAGGGAGCAGCAGTTACATCCTCAATTGACAAAAGAGGGGAGGATACGCAGTAGTTACTAC
Organism: Tonatia bakeri; assembly: GCA_004024845.1. Taxonomy (NCBI): domain Eukaryota; kingdom Metazoa; phylum Chordata; class Mammalia; order Chiroptera; family Phyllostomidae; genus Tonatia; species Tonatia bakeri. Next base: position 19,986 of record PVIA01010294.1, on the reverse strand, counting down.
CACTCACACAGTTGAAAGCTCTCCCTTAGCACCCAACATCTCGGCCCAGAAAGCTGAACTTAGCACCCTTATTGGGGCCCTACAACTAGGAAAGGGCCCAAAAATCAACATTGACACTGCTTCCAAATCTACCTGTCACAGTCTGCATTCTCGTGCTGCTGTCTGGAGAGACCAGGGCCTCCTCCCCACTCGGGGATCCTCCACCAAGCATGCCAGCCTAATCTTTGGACTCAGTGATAGGCAGCTGTTACCCATTGTGGGCACATCACTGCGAGCAACCCACTGGGGCCTTGGGAAACAACAGAGCAGAGAGGGAGGCTAAGCTAGCGGCCTCCTGCCTTTCCAGCAACACAGGCTCTCTGCCTTCCTTCACTATGAGGACAAACACCTAGCCACAGTGAAGACACACTCAGTTGGGGACACCTGGGAGGGAGGGACCTCAGCTTATACAGGAAGGGAATTCTCCCTAGCTCCAGGAGACCTCCATCTTACAAGATCTACATAATTCCCTCATATAGGGAATTCACCGACCTCTTTCTGGGCTTCTATTTCGACCGGGACAACAAGGCGTGGGCCACTTCTTCCTAGAGTTGGCGCAGGAGAAGCGTGAGAGCTCTGAGCGTCTCTTAAAGCTGCAACACCAGCACAGTTGCCGCATTCTTTTCCAGGACGTGGCGAAGCCTTCCCAAGATGAGTGGGGTAAAACTCAGGACACCGTGGAAGCAGCCTTGGCCTTGGAGAAGTCCCTGAACCAGGCCCTTTTGGATCTGGATGCCCTGGCTTCTACCGCACAGACCCTCAGCTCTGTGACTTCCTGGAGAACCATTTCCTGGCTGAGGAGGTGAAGCCCCTCAAGGAGTTGGGCGACCACCTGACTAACATCTGCAGGCTGGGCGGCCCCCGGCCGGGATGGGAGAGTGTCTCTTCGAGAGGCTCACCCTCAAGCACGACTAGGAGCCCGTGGAGCCCAGAGGCCTTCGAGGGGCCCCTCTGCATTCCCCTAGTGTCTGGCTTCTGCCCGAGCCTGATAACCCTGAAACCGCACCCTGGAACCCACTCCCATGCATTGGACCAAATGGAAATGAATCCTAATGTACTATTCGCCTAACTTGAACATTTATCACTATATGGCCAGTATTATTTCATCTATGACCCCCTTACCCTTACTGGATTGTTATCATTTTATCTGTAAATACTTTAAATAGGTAGGGATAAAAGATAATTTTAAAAATATCTACAATACCATTATTCTATCAAAACTATTACTACCACTTAATATCCAGACATTCGAATTTCCCTATTGTCTCGCTAATAACTTTTTTACACTTAGCTCAACAGGATCTGAGCCAGTTCCACACTCTGCATTTCGTTAGTGAGGTCTTTTCTAGCCCAGCCAGAGGCAGTTGATTCCCTATTTATTCAGCGAAGCAGATAGTAGTGTATTCTAAGAAAGATACCAGAATGGTTGAAAAGCACTGTTACGAATAGGGGGAAATTCAAGAAAATCACTTTGAATGAAATCTAATTAAAAGGTCACCAGTTGCTAGATCACTTAGAAACATAATTGTACCTAATGCAACTAAATAAATCCTTAAAAGATCTGGGGCTTTGTATTAATTTAGAGTATAAGTTGTTCTAGAAGGTCTGGTGGAGCATTTTAAATGGTACTGAAAAAAACCTAAAACAATTCATTAGTACAACAGGTAATTTAAAAAACAAACAAACTGCATTTCCATTGAGCTCAGCTTTAAAGTGTAAAGTAGTATACTCCAGTTGTAGGGGAAAAATTCAGAAGATAGAGCTAAAATTAAGCTTTTTACAAATTACTACAAACTGGAGATACCTCTCCCCAGTCTAAGTATACCTCCAAGATGAAATCCCATTTTAGTTTTTTTGCTTTAAGGAAACACTGGCTAAGATGAAAGCACAAAGTTAAGAGAACACCAAGTGCTCAGAATAGAATATTAGAAATCTGTGCAATGCCAGCCTGTACACTTAGTGAACGAGGGAGACAACACATATTGACAGTTGGGTATACAGTCAGCCCTGCTGTGGTTATGGTGCTGTTCAGCATTGAGAATGACTACAAACAGCAAAATATGATCCTAAGATGTTTAATGAGGGGACTGAATGACGGTGACTGTAGTCAAGAGAAAATTCACTATAATAAAATTCCCCAACAGCCAAGAAGGAAAACCCATATTATCTACTTTGGTTATCCCAGAGAGAGAAAAAATAAACACAAGGTATACTTTGCATATTGCTGACCAGAAAAATATTCCGTTTTCCCTGGAGAGTTACCATAGTTACATGAGCTGTTTATAACTTCAAGAGGAGGAACTAGGTCACAATATTGAAGGAGTTTGAATTATGCAATTATGTTCCCTAAAAGCAGGGGAAAGGGTTTAATATTTAGGGAAGAAAGATGTACGTTCAAAGTTCAACCTCTTGTCAAATTTCGCTGCTGAAACTTAAACGTGTGTCAAAAATTCAATGAATTGTTCAGCCTGCACAAATAATGTAATGACTAGATCCGTAAGTGTGTTAAAAGAGACACCAACACATTGTGGATACCCCTGTATCTTAGTGGGCTATCTTACACCTTAAAATGGTTTTACATTTAATCAGTGAATCCAAGAACAGCCTAGCATCTTGACGTAGCCAAGCCACATGTAAACTGAAGCTCTGACCTCTTTGAAAGCTTGAGATTAAAGTTTAGCTCAATGACTGTCAGATGCTACCCTTAATTTTAGGACTTTTCCTGTTAATTTCGTCAGATGGATACACAAGAATGGTAGAGAGGGAAGATATTGAAAGCTGTGGTGACATAGACTTTACCCTTCCTTAAAATTATGTTTTTTTGTTGCTGTTTTCCTAGCAACCTCACAAATAGATGATTTTATGCAGGAACCCTGCACAGTGCTCAACCAACAGAGGTCAGGTGAGGGAAAAGAAGAAGAAAAAATAATGCATTTCAGGTTTGCACGATTTCAGGTATTCTCCATCTCATGACCACTTTAGACTCAGTCATTTTATAGCTAAAAGTAATCTTAGATCAATGATTTCCCCAAAGGAAGAGAAAGCAGGCAGTAGGCAGCCTTACAGAGTAGCTGGGCAAGCCACCGCTGCTGATAGTTTAACTTATAACAACTGCAGAGCTGCAGTCCACTCCAGACCAACTGTATTATACAGGTGATAGTACCAGGACCCAGAGAAGTTCAAGCAACTTGCCTGAGGTCACATACCAATTCATGAAATAAATGCATACCTAGAAACTTAAGAGTAAAACAAATATTAGTTAATCAGAGTTTCTGGCTGATAAGCATTGGAAAGGGAAAAAGTACCCATAGCAAAAAACAAAACAACCCAAAAAACAAACACCTAAGAACTTGGAATATATAAAATTACTTTTTTGGAGAAGTTTTGCAGCAAATTTGACAAAATTACCTCTAAAGGAAAATTAGGATTTCCTGAACAATAACATTTAGAATAGCACAAGAATAAGAGTCTGAAGGCAGGAGAAGACTGATGCCCCAGCTTGGAGTCCCAGCCTGAATGGTCAAAGAGCCAGTTCTCCCAGCTCCACCTCTTTGTTCTCTGCGGCCCTTCTGTGGATCTGATGAGGCCAACAATGGGCTTTCAAAGCCCGGATTCCAGTGTTAATCTCATCCCTCACACACACACCCAGGATAAAGTTTAACCAAAATCTGGGCGTCCTTGTGACCCACGCAAGTTGTTATATAAAATTAACCATCACAAATATTAAAAAATATATATTTAAAAAAAGAAAAATTAACCATCACAACACTATTATACATGTTTCCAAATGATTATGCATACATACTATTCTCAAATTCAGTTGATCTTCTTCTTTCCCTTTGAACACTTAAAAATGTTTTGAAAGTGGTAGACTAATGAAATATATTTTTTTGAACTACATAAAATCGGGATTTTTTAAAAAGAATCCTTGGCTTTGGAATTATATATATCACCTGCAGTGAAACACGGTTATGTTCCTCATGGCATTTCCCTTTGACCTCTTTAGGACACTTGCACTGAAATTGTAGGTATTCAATGTGGTTCTTTACATGCCATGGTCGGAATTCACTGTTATGGCTATAAGAATGTACAATCAAGTGTTTTAATAATTAGATGTGGCCTTTGACTACTCACCCAACCATACCTGAGAGCTGTAAATTTAAGATCTTTTCACCAGCAGTGAGAAGTGGATATTTAATGCTGGTGATGTTGGGCAGGGGATGAGTGAATCAAGTTTGCCATGGAGCACGTATTCCACAGCTGCTCCCACACCCTGTGGCTTCATTATGGCCAAGTGGCAATTCCACTCCCTTTCCTATGCCCCAAAAGAAGTCTTGAAACACTCAACAGCTTATTTGCTATTGCAGCTGAGATCTTACTTCTAAATATTTCTTGATTCTTAAGAGAAGTCTTTATTTAAGGCTACCTGGAGTAGCAGGAGGCTCCCTCATTAGATTTTGGGGATTACATGGCAGAGACTATTCGTGATCTGACAGCATGTAAAGTATCAGTCTCACGGCAATTACTGAACTGCACTGCAGAACTCATTTTCAAGCTCTACCACCTTCTACGCAGTAGCTTGCTCAGAAGCAAGGCAACTTGTCATTGATGAAGTTCGAAAGCCTACACTTCAAAGATAGTTTGATTTGAAAAATAAATGGAGGCGGCAGCAGCGGTGAATTCAGGCCTCTCTGTGGCGGGCATGGACCCAAAGGGCCCGTCCTAATCCATAGAGCCTGTGAATATGTTACGTGACAAAGGAGAATTAATGTTGCGGACAGAATTGATAAAACTGGTCAGATGTTGCTGAAATGGGGAGATTATCCATGGACCCCAGTGAAGTCAGTCACCGGGGTCCCTATCAGTAGAAAAGGGAGGCAAAAAAAGTGTCAGAAGGGAAGCGTCAGAAGCCAGGGTCAGAAAGAGAGATGTGATGTGGCCGGAGGGTCAGTGGGGGGTCAGTGCGAGGCCGTCTGAGGCCTCACCCCACCACCGAGAGCTTTGCAGGCAAACGGGGAGGGGCGGGAGCCACAGAGTGCACGCAGCCTCTGAAGGCTGGGGAAGAGGAGGAAACAGATTCTCCCAAGGAGCTTCCAGAAGGCAACACAGAGCCGCCGATAAACTGATTTGAGCCCAGGGAGACCTACATTGGATCCAACCTACAGATCTGTATGAAACCCCATTAAATAGGTGGTCATTTGTTATAGCAGCAATAGCGAATCAATATGCTGTTCATGTTTTAGTTTGTCTGCAGTAGGTAGAGGCTCAGAAGGGAAGTTTGGCTTTGATGCCTGGTGGCATGGATTCCCTTAAAATAAAAAGGGATGGAATTTTAAATTCTAAAAACCCAGCAAAGTCAACAAAAAATTCAAAGATCTGTTTCCTGGGAACAGAGCTGAGCTGACCTTATACTACTTCCTATACGTCGCTTTCCCCTTCTTTACACTGATGGAGACCCAAAGGGGTCAGCAATTTTCGCTTTTCACTGTTCTCCCAGAACCGACTCCCACTAAAATTTATTGGATGTCTGACTTCTCAAGTACTATCTTCCCTGGTTTCAGAAAGCAAAAATCTTAAAATCTTTACTCATTTATGTTAGCTCACATCAGCAAAAGGCGACCACCAAGAAAAAATTAATGGAGCAAAGAAAAAGGGAAACTGAGCAAGCAGAGATGGGTTTACATCAAACGTACTGAAGCACAACCTGATGTAATTAAGAGACATCATCTGTAGGAGAGACCACAAAGCAGTTTTTTTTTTATTTCACACCTGAGCTGGCATCATTCTTTATCTGCCTGGTTCTTGAAATTTCCCCAAGTTTGTTGAGGAGAGAAAAAGAAAATCCTTAACCTAACCCAAGCAGCCTTACTTCACCTGATAATTTGATTTTACACTATTGTCTTGAAGTAATTCCCTATATAGAACAATGTTGGAAGCATCTCCAAGTATCAAAAAATCACTTTAGCATAGGCTACCTCCAAGGTTTTAGAATTTATAAGCTATCCATGCTTCACAGAACCACCACTGTTTATTTCAAATTACATTTCCTTTTTAAGTTAAGATTTTTCTAGTACGTTTACCCATCCAGCACTCTCAGGGATTCCAAAACTTCAAGGGATGTCATTCATTGTATCAAATGATGCTCTATTCCATGTGAATGGCGCCCCCTGCTGTTGTGCACCTCAATGGCTCTGTATTTAAGGCTCTGATGATGGGTATTTCTTACTCAAGCCTCTTTGCTTTTGTCTCTTGAAACCTCCGAGTGATGCATTATTTGTAGTTGCAGCAACCCAGGAAAACCCATCAAATGAGAATTGTCGTTACTTCCACTGCTGCATTTCTGGCACAGGTGAAGTCCATGCTATAAGGCAGAGGTCAGAGCCCACATCTCAAATCCCTGCTTCTTCTTCACACTTCTCAAAATCTACCAGGGCTGGATGAATGATCTCCACTTACTTGCTGTCCTTGGTAGGAACTTCTGTCAAGTGCCATCATCCTTCTCCCCTTTTCTATATGAGCCATAACAGTGGAATGACAGTAGCGAATGTGAATTAACAGGGAAAATGAGTATATTCAAAGTAGAATTTATTTCATGTACATTTCTCGTTAATTGCATTCAGAATTTTGAAACACACAGAGGTGCGCACATGCTTTACCCCATATTGGTTTCCAAACTGCAGGTTACTGAGCATGTGTGTAACTCCCTCATGAAGTTCCACCAGCACAGGGCACGTGGCTAAGATAAACTAGAAAGGCCTAAACAGACCTCCGTTAGTTTTGCTTTCATGAGAACCACCTTTTCCTTAGCTAGTGCAGAAAAATATTTAACAAATAATCAAATGGTAAAGAGCAACGAGGACTATTTATTTCAACTATTGATTATATCTGATTACATCACTGCCTCTGTAAATTGTCCCTTTCCATTCTACAATGTCTAGAAGATATTTTCCAATTATTTGTTACGTATTTGAGCAATTTCCTTTAAAGTTTACTTCTTTAGAAACTCCCTAAATAAAATTCCTCAAATTTTCCTCAAAGAGTATTACACTTATTTTCTGGAACACTGGAAACAGGTATCACTGAACAGCATGTCTCATTGGTGTTCACACTCAGTGCCTCCAGTTAGAACCAAGCCATTAATACCAACCCCCCTCACAGGGTTTGGAGGCTTAAATAAGACAGGCAAATCATCAACCTATTGTAGGTATCCAGTAAATGGTAGCTGTTCACATGGTGAGTTTTTGCGGGGCTGGTAGTTCTATTTTTTGACCTTGGTAAATGTTGTGTGGGCAATGAATTAGTAACTATTGGACTTGATATATATAAACGGACCCAAAAATTTGGGTTAAAAGCACATGACACCATTCTTCAAAGTCAAGTTTCTAACTGTACCATTAAACAAAAACAAATTCTGATTTTTAGCAACTGTCAAGAAAAATCAGTCTCAGGACATCACCTGGCCTCACTGATTTTTAAACATTCTTTTTTCCATCTCAATAATCTAACTTCAATTGTACTCATATGGGATAATTCCCTAGTCAACTATTTAGGTCATGCAAGTTCTAAGAAACATTAGTAAGCAGAGCTATCAACCTGACTCATTTCAAGGAAATGAGGGTTTAGAAAGATGTTGTGGACACTCACAATAAACTTCTGGAAAACCAGACTTAGGTGAAGTATCAGAAATTTTAGCATTTGGAGAAGTGAGAATGGTAAACAATGCAACATAGTAAAAGCCTGGGCTGTGGAATCTGGGTTGAAATTGATCTTTGACCAAATCCTTTTTCAGTTTCTTCCATCTGAAAAGTGGGCCAAATGAGAATAGCTAGCCATAAGGCGGTGAGGAAGTCAGAACACAAACATAAGCAGTTAATAACTTAAGGTAAACTGCACTACAGTGGACACTTTAAATGTATCATTTTGTTCATGCTCTCTGAGGCAGCTGTTAGTCCCACTTGATAGATGAAGTCAAAGGTTCAATTCCCAGAAGGAGCCTAGATTCTCAAGAACAGATTCCAAAACTTGTTTTCTTCTGCATTATACTATCTTGAATTATAAAATATGCATTTTCTTAAATTGTGAATTCTTTAAAATCTGGTTATTTTGTAAGCTTTTAATAAGTTTATAGCATATAAATGTTTACAAGTTAAACAATACTTGTTTTTATACTAAGCAGCTTCCTCCAATTCTACCACACCCAAATGTTACTAGAATTTAAAATATTTTCAGTAACCTTTTTGTTAACTTGAAACAAGCCGATTTAGGAAGTTACCAAACTACCTAATTAGATAAGATTATAGAAATTTATCCTTTGTAGTATTGGGCGCGCCTTTCTGACAATCATTGTCACACACTCCAAAGCTAATAAGGAAAGCCAGGTAATTAAAAGTGCTTTGACACATTCACGTTACTGCTTCTCACAACCCACTTCCAGAATGTGGACATGTCTCTGACATCTAACATCCTCACGTTAGTAATTTTTAAAGGTTAACTGCTGAAATAAAACAACTCTTGGTTTCAAGTGTATAAAGTACTCTTGTCTATTTCTAGAATATAAAATAGAAATAACTTCTACATACTTAAATTGTGCTACGCGCATTCCGTTTTCCTAGCCTAATACAACTGGCCCGAGAAAGGTCATTTCTTGATTTTTCTCTGTACACCATCCCCATTACTGCTCGGTGTGCAGCACCCTGGAAGCCAGAAGAAAAGCCACAACAGTAACAAACACACTGGGCCCGAGTCTGAAGAAAAATGGAACAGAATATACCGCAGTAAAGTAATACAGTTCGAATGACCGAAGACAAAAACAGGATTCCATTTCATTACAAATAAGTGCAACTCAAATGAATAGGCTCATTAAAGAGCTGAGCATGGCTCTCTATTCGTTCCAGTATTTTTTGAAGATGTGTACACAGAAAAACCACACAGTTCTAGATTTGCAAACTGCACCTTCTCTAGTTGTGTAGAAAATCAGCTATGAAAAGTGACATGGTTCTAATTTATGAAGAATAGTAGTGGGACACTTACTTGCAGGAACTGGTTCTGCCTTAAGGGAGAAAAAAAACACAACTTCTTGAAAGGGTAAAATAGCTTAAAGCATTTAATATCTAAACAAATCAATCTGTTAATAGCAGTAGTCACAAAATATGCTTAATATAGAAACCCACATTTATGTCTTTTAAGAAAAAGTGTAAATTGTATTTTACCTCAAAACATAAATTATTAACCCACTTAAAGAATCTACAGCGGTCAAAATCATGGTGAATTCTAAACAACTTCAGAATAAAATAACCTTAAGTACTTTATACTGCTTTGTATCAAAAAAATGTTTACAACTTCTCATAAAAATAGTCTGAGACAACTATTTTTTCTTTTATTCTTTAACAGACATGTTCAACATTATGGGCAACATTCTTAAAACCTTAAGCTTCAGACTCTCGGACACTCAAATACTATGGTCCCCTTTGCTTGATGTGGGAGGATGATTCCACTAGGGAAAGAAAGCGTGGCAGACAACCCGATAGATTTTCATCAAATCCAAATCAACAGTAGTACAAAAGTTTTAAGACTCTATAGAACTACACATCGTACCTAATGTATCATTAAAAATAGAAGACAGTATTTTCTTGAGCAAATAGAACAGCATACTGGTATGCTGTTAATGCATATCTTTTAATGTGTACTGCCATTCATTAATTAATTATTTACAACGTCTACTGTGTGAGGACGAGAATGTAAATTTTCTGCAAAACTGGAAAAAAAGCAATATAAAAGTTGTGAAAGCCCGTGTTTACATTATACAAAAGCCAGTTTTTCTCTGACAATACCAGATACTGTATAGTGTTATTTTGCACACATTATAGCAATTCTTGAGGATGTTTTAACGCTGGAGGTAAGTTCACAGGCCTTGACTCTTCATCAAGGAGCACCAGGTCTTCTATTTCACTGCCTCTGTATTTCCGTTTACATATTTTTACCACCACCTTTTTCTTGAGAAATAACTTCAGTGCTTCTCTTGATGCAACTGCCTTTGCATTCTCTTTGCTTTTTCCACAGCCAGTGCCCAAATACACAGACTTGCATCTCAATTCACAAACAATACTTTCTTGAGAACTCTTATTTTGAGGCAGATCTGCCAGTTCTTTTAGTGGGACAAAAAACACATCCAGTGTTGCTTTCAGAGCCTCAATGGCTGCATTTAGGAGCTCGCCATGATTAACATTGGGGCTAAAGCCACCAACAGCTACCAACTTCCACGCCACCGTTTTATAGAGTCTGTTGAAAAAAGGTTGCTTCTGTTTCACGTCTTCATTGGTTAACTTGCAACACGAGAATCTGACAGACGTTTCACTCGACTGGGAAGTACTTTTAGAAGGCAACTGGGATGTGCTAGTCTGAGAACTACTCTTGGATGCCAGCTGGGACATACCTGCTAAGGAAGTGCTTTTGGAAACAAGAGATCCACTGGTCTGTGGGCTGCTCTTGGAAGCTAACAGTGATGCAGCTACCTGCGAAGTGCTTTTGGAAGTCAGCATGGATGTGTTTGCTAATGTGCTGCTCTTGGGAGTGAGCAAGGATGTGCCTGACGAGGAACTGTTTTTAGAAACCGATGACGAAACACTCGCCTCGGAACTGGTTTTGGAAGTTAACCCACTTGAAGCTGTCTCTGAACTAGGTTTAGAAGACAACAGTGGCAACTCTACCTCTGAGCTTCCCGAGGAGCCCAACAAGGGCACCTCGATCTCTGAGATGCTTGGAGAAGCTGAGACTGAAGGGCCTTCCAAAGCACTCTTTTTAGGCGATCCACTTTGCTGACTGGAATCTGCGGATGGGGTCACATGACTATTCACACTGGATTTCAACAGCGCAGAAACCAAGGATGCTGACCCACGTTTATCTGGGGCTTCCGATTCAGAAGCTTTCCCAGACCCTGCCGTTGTTACCTGAGAAGAAACGCTGCTGCTGCTTGGGCTGGAAACAGATGGCTCTCCGTCGGCTGTGGAGCTACTCTGACTTGAAGTGCCCGAGCTCCATGTGGAGTTCCCACCACTCTCTGACTTGGTAGAGGACCCCGTGCATGCCGAGCTGTTTTCCTGCTGAGCTGATGCGCGTTCTGGTTTGGCAGAAGCTTTTGCATGATCTTCTTGCTCAACTGCAGAATTTTTTCCTTCTATAACTCGTTTCTTCGTTGGCTCTTCTACCCCTTCTAAAAAGAAGGAAAAAACATATGTGACTTAAGTCGACCTCGTACACATCAACTGAAAACTTACAGAACATATATACTCATTAAAATAAAGGCACAAGGCAAAAATATTTCAGAATCAGTAGTTTCTTTAAAACGTGTGGAATAGCTTCATTAATTTCTTAAAGCAGCATGGAATAACATCATTAATTTCTAATATTAAAAAAATCAAAAGCATAGACATTTGACACTTCAAAATCTAAAGTGGTTAAAGGAAACTATCAAATTCAGAGCCTAAAAACACACACATAAATCAGGTTTAACATTTCAACTTGATTAACATTACAGAAACTTCAGGTCTTTAAAAAAATAAGTAATAACAGCAATTCCTAATTTTATCAAACTTATGCTCTAAGCTCCTATGTATGTTCACATCTATGATCTGCTAACCATTGCTACTTGATATCCCTCTTTTCTTCACCTTGGCAACCAGTTCGTCTCGTGTTGTATGGATGGGAGCATCTGTCACTTTGATGCCTTCAGCCATACTAAGTATTTTATCCATAACTTTTTGGGGGTACCTGAAAAAGAAGGAAAAGCCACTCTCAAAAAGTGCTTGGTCTAAGTTACCACTTCTGGTGCGCGCACACAGGCCGCAGGAACCGCATTTCCTGGTTGTAATTAAGAAACTGCACCAACCGCCAAGAACTGTTTCCCGGAACCCCAGACCCAAGTGCTCCCGAGTCTGGGGGGCGAGGTCCCCCCGTATCAACCTTAAACTTTGCGTCCGTCCGCAAGAGCGCCGTCGGCCCCCTACTCCACCAGGAGACCCCGACTCAGTCGGCTTCCGGCAGGGACGCCCTTCTCACCCGGGAGGGCAGCCGGGCCCGAGGGTTCCCGCGCTTCGCGGCTTCCCCTCCCCGCGGCGGCTCCGGGCCGCCGTCCCCGGGCCGCACACAAAGCCCGCGGAGCCGCCGCGAGGCGCGTCCTCACTCACCGGCACCCGAGGAAGACGTGGTTGGCCCAGGCCATGGAAAAGGAGACCAGCTGCTGCAGCTGCCGGCTGCGCCGCCCGCCCTCGGCGTCGGCAGCGTCCTCCGTGTCAGCGGAGGCAACGCCGCTGGCAGGGGCGAGGTCCCCGGCGTTGCGGAGCAGGAACTCCCGGCGGTGGCGCCAGTGTTTGTCAGTCTCGCCGTCGCAGCGCAGCGCCTCCACCCAGGCGGCCACTCGCGGGTTCTGGCTCAGGTACTCAGACACGTCCTGCGCCATGTTGGGCCTGCAGGGTCGCGGAAGCCGCGAGAGGACGCTGCGCCGGGAACGAGGTGGGTGCGCCGGGCGAGCGGCCCTGTCACTGCGGCCTGCACCGGCGGGCCCCCAGAGAACGCCCCTCAGGAGGCTCAGACCCCAAACAGCGCCCAGAGCAGCTGGACCGCCCACTTCCGTCCGCCGCCGGCTCCTACCCTTTTATAACCTCGCCGCTGCCGAGCGCGGGTGCGTCCTTCCGGCGGGGCTCTCCCAGAACCCTTAGCGGCGCGCTGGTTGCCGCGGCGCTGCGGCCGCGACGGGAGGCCCTGCGGGAGGAGGGGACGGGCGGGAGGGGAGGCGGTGCTCGGACCTCCCGCCCCTGGAGGGCGGGCCGCAAGTGGATTCCGGGGACACCGCGCACCTCGGAACGCTCCCTGGCGTTCTGGCTTGGCATTGTGACGCCGCAGGCTCCGTCGCCGCCCTCCCCACCCGGTTCGCTTTGGCGCCGGGAGTCCAGGCGAGGGAGGCGGGGCCGCGGGGCAAAGTCCCCTTCTGTCGCCGCGGCGCCTCCTGGGCCGTGCGTCTCCGGCCGGGACGCTGGTTTTGAGCGGAGCCGAAATAAAAGCTCGCCTCCATCTTTTGATTGTGTTGGAAACAGTTTGGAGCGCTGTTTGAGTGTAGACCAGCGAAGCATTTTGAGGCGGTCTCGGTGGTTGCGCATTTAGGAATGTGTGGGAGCATGATAATGGTAGTAGTAGAGATAATAAAATTTAACGATTAACCTGGTTCGATATCGCCCTGTGGAACACAGTCTTTGACACTCGCCCTTGTCCTGCAGGGTCGGGTTTGGTGCGCCTTCCTCATTCCGCCCCGCAATCCTGCTTCCGCCCAGGGTGGGGTTTTTTTTTTTTTTGGTCGGTGACAACGCCCCGAAGAGGAAGGTCTGCATCTGTCGTATTTCCTTTAACAATAACCCCCAGCTGGTAAAATAGCCAGGAGTTTGTGTAGAAAAGTGCCTCTTTATTTCCACTGCCCCAAACCTTTCCTTTTAGAGCTATTTTTTCCTTGCATTTTTTTTTCTATTTTAGAATGTCCCCATTTACATTTACTGCCAGCCTTGTTATTATATGTTTCCAATTTCATATACAGGGTCTGGCAGAAGTAGTGCCTGCTTGAGTTTGGTTGGTAGGGTAATAATATGGCTGTAATAATTTACAGTTTTAATTTGAACATGTCACCTAAAATGTCATATGGTGTGCTTGAGTGTGACATTGCTATGTTACAGAATTCCATGCTTATGATTTTGTAATAAAATATTTGGTAATTAAAGCATTGTATGCCCCTGTATATGATTAATAAGCTAAATAGGTGATATAATAATGATAAATTATGAAATAAAAAGGTTCTGTCATTAAACATGGATTTGTTTTTAAAATGCTTGAATCAGAATAATCAAGAAAAAAATGATCACTTGGATGAGATTAACAGTTTTAAAAAGCCATGTAATTTATACAGGGTGAGGCAAAAGTAGGTTTACAGTTCTTATGGAAAATAATACAATAATTAAGAATATATACAAGAATAAACTGCTACATGTACTCAAATGTGAATGTAGTTTCACCCTACCCTGTATATTTACTGGAATTATCAAAATTCAGCTATTATGTGAAAATAACATTGTCCACTTTGCTGCTGTGCCCAAAGAAACTTAATAAAAATTTAGGCACAAAGAAATTTTGAAGTTTGGATATTTTTGTCCAGTTTTGCTCTTCTTTTCAGAGAAAATCAATGAAACTTTGGAGGGATGAGAGGATGCAGAAATCCAGCAATTTAAAACACTGGAAAATTTTATAGTTTTTGCTTCCATGAATTCTTTGGCAAGGACGAGTTAGCAAGTAAAGAATCTATGATTACATACCTAGATAATATTTGTGCATTGAAACCAAGAATGTTCTCTTCTTCTTTTTTTTTTTTTTTTGTTGCCCTGTAGCCTTCCACGTGGCTTCCATGCCTTGAAGGGGGAGAAATAGAGCCTGAACGTCAAATTATTTTGTAGTTATAATAAGAGCAATGTGGCCTTCAGGTTTTTATTAGCTCAAGTTCTTATTAGAAAGAAGCAGGTACTTGACAGAAAAGATCCATGTATTTTTTTTTCATTCCTATAAAGTTGACTTTGCATATAAAGATTGAGGGCATGGACCATGGACCACAACGCTGGGAAGAATAGCATTTACATATTATTTTTAAAGGCCTCATCAGAAGGGGACCGATTCCTAAACTCCTGTCTGGCCTGGAAGGATACAGAGAGAAAAGATGAGAAGCTAACTTGTGACAATCCTCAGTGGGGGTGGTGAGGGAGGGAAGTGTTGGCTGTGCACGGACCATTTTGTTTTATACTAAGCCTCAACGTAAATAAACGTCAGTGCAATTGTTTGCTGCTGTGCGAATGAAATGAGTGTGAAGTTGTCATTCATGGGGGTTGGTTTCTAAGATCAACATGTAAATGGAAGTCAGATATGATTCCACAGCCCAGGCAGACCTTGTGTAATTGCACTTGGTCGGCAGACCTGCATTTTTATTAACACCAAGGCAGGATGCTCCAGCACCAAAAAGATTACAACTTGCTGAAGGCTCAGATGATGGTTGGCATTTTTTAGCATGAAGTATTTCTTAGCGAAGGTAACATTGGTGTAAACATAACTTTTATGTGCACTGGGAAACCAGAAAATTCATGGGACTCCCTTTTTTGTGGTATTATTAAGGAAACAACCTCCCCCACACCCTCCACCCGCCTGCCAGCCTGCCACTGTATTCAGGACTGTGGCTCTCCATCCCAGAATTTGGTAAAAAGGAGAGGAATTAATTAAAAGTTATACAGGTTCGGAATAATGGTGGAACTGTATCTGCTTTATTGTGGCACTCTGGAACCGAACCCTCAACCTCTCAGAAGTGTGTCTGTACCTTCTTTCCTTGTGGCACAGTGGTCACCTCAGTTTTAGAAAGGCTCCTCAGCACCTACTGATGTGAAGATGTAGAGAACTGTGGCCTTTCTTTACAGGTTCACTGATTCTAGTTTGGTTCATTTCCATTGCAGTGACAAAAACTATGATTTAAAATGGCTTTTGCTGAAACAAAAAGGGAATTTATTGGCTGTTACTGACAGCCCAGGGAGGAGACTGTGGGCTCCAGGCACTCAAAAATACGCTGTCATGGGGAAGCTTTTCTCTTCCACTCTGCACTTTTGCTGTGTTAGCTTCCACCTTGGGCGAGCTTCTCCTACGAGGTGGTTCTCCCTATGTGAGTTCCCAGTAGCCCACGGCATATGTCCTCCATCAGAATTTACTTTTCCTGAGAGTTTCTGCCAATGTCACAAGGTTCTGTTAAGAATCCATTGGGTCTGTTGGGTCATATACGTATGCCTTAAATAAACATTCTAAACAAGTGTTCTGATTGTACAGAGCTGAGCCATGCATGGGTCTACCCTAAGGATGGTAAAACCTCTGTGTAGGGCCAACCTCGCACAAGGAAAATGACAAACTCAATAAATCAAAGAATTTGCAGAGCAAAGGAAATGGAGGTGACAGCTAGGAGAACAGAAGAGTCACCGCTACCAGGAAAGGTGATGGGAAGCTGTTTCACATGACATAAGACAATTTTGTTGGAGACCCTGTTATCAGGATGGCTTCTTTCTGTCCAACCCTGTTATCAGGATGATTCTTTCTGTCTGCAGTTTAGCCAAACTGATAACATCTTTTGATAACACTTCTTCCGTTCCCTTAGTCACAGGAAGGGCCTTCCTGAAGACGGTGATGTGTCTTTAGTCTTCCTGTTCCTCCGAATGCGAATGAGATGACATATGTACTTTCTGTCCCTTCGTGAAAATCTTCACCTATGCCCCAACCCAGAATGGGGGTGGGGCGGGGTTAAACGTTGGAGAAAGATACAGATAGAGATCAGAGGAGAGTTACTATTTGAGGGAGTACTGTTTAGGTTCCCATAAAATAACAGGTTGATCCTGGGTCTTCAGAATCTTGGGAACTTAGAGCTGGAAAGGGGACCTTAAGACTATGTTTATGTTATAGATGAAGGAACTGAGGTCAGAGCAGTTAAATGATTGCCTAAGGTCAATTGGTTAATGTAAAAGGAAAAGTAAGAAACCCCCCAAAAAAATAAAAAGAAAAAGAAAGAAACCAAGTCATGTAGTCTACTGACTTCTGGTGTTGAATTTCTCTTTGGTGAAGTTTAATGAATCAGCAAGTTTGACTAACTCACAAGGTGTAGTGGCTGCAAAAGAAATAGGAACTGAGCTAAAACTAAGATTGCAACAGTAATAATCCACTTAATTATTGGGCAATCGGAAACCAGGATAGGCAATTCGTGTTTCTTTGTACCTAGGCTGCAGTACACAAATGTGTGATCGGAAAACCACAGAACCAGCTCCAAAAGGTCCCGTCCTGTCTAACAAGGTGCTGAGCTGCTTTCAGAGACAACAGACCACACCCTCATTTGGGGCAGCTGCCGCACACACAAATGAGAGCACTTTGACCTCCAGCTGCACCCAGAACCAAAATCTTGCCACCCCTCTCCCCCCACTACACACACATGCAGACCCAGAGGACCAAGACATGACCTTCGGGAGCAGAGAGTCCGTTGCTCAGGAAGATCTGGTGTGGACACCCCTTTACCATAAATAGCCAAGTTTCAAGTTCCTTCAATTAGAACTTTCCCCACCAGCACTTCCGTATATCTGTTCCCTAACCCCTTAAACCCTTAATTTAGCCCTGGCCAAGTAGTTTAGTTAGTTAGAGCTTCATCCCAATACACCAACAGTGTGGGTTCAGCCCCCACTCAGGGCACATACAGGAGTCAACCAATGAACGCATCAATATGTGAAACAACAAATCAAGTTTGCACTCTTTCTCTCTCTCACTCATCAATAAATAAGAAAAAATATGTGTATAATGGGGGAAAATAAAGCAGAGGGATAGAAGAGTGTTTGGCTAAGTGGTCTAAACATTTAGAATGTGCTGGAAACCTTTGATAGGCGACCAAAGGCAATTTTTGAAAAACCCCATCTTCTCTTCTCCCCTCCTGTGCAACTATCAGTTGAATAGGACGAGTTTTCAAAAGCCTCAGTTAATTTTAAGGAAGAAAACAAAGTAAGTGTTTTTCTTCTCACCGGGGAAGGCAGTTTTGATGTTAAACACCTCATGGGTAGCAGTAATACTGTGCAGTTAATGTAAAGATGGAAACAAAAGGAGTGTTCCAGTTCTCCCGACAGAAGCCAGTTTTAAACACCTCACTGACGCAGCGATGCCAGGCCCACGGTGGGGGGTGATGATGGCTCCTCCTGACAAGACAACACGCGAAGGGCAGGGAGAGGCCTAGCCACCATCAGCGGAGCTTCCACCCCACCCCCTACCCCCGCCTATTAGCGAAGGCACACTATCTGTCTCTATTTCCTGAAAGGAGTGTTAGGGCACAGCGCCATCCAATTACTTTTACAACGCCAAGTTCTGTGGAAATGAATTCAGGAGCTCACCCCATTGATTGCAGCCCTGCTCGTGTGGTAGAATTGATTCCATGGGGCTTTGATACAGCGTATGGGGGATTTTTACTAACGTGTATTTTTCTGAGCTGGAGCGTAAGAGGATCAGAATGCTCCTATTATCACTGCCATATGAAACTAGCATTAGGAAATAGGGAAGGAAAAAAAAACATGGTTATACTACCTCCAGAGCCATGAATTTGCTCATTATCGTGGGAAAATCTGATGGCCCAGTTCAGAAAACACGAGGGTGGCGGCGAACATTAGTAGAAGGCTTCGGCTTAGCGCTGCAGGAGGAGCTGGAAGTGTGGGGACTCGGTGGGTACGGTGGCTGCCTCAGTGGCTTCGGGTCACAGGATGGTGGCCCGACAAGATTGTGGCCCAAGTGTCACTTTCGGTTGTCTTCAAAGGCAGAGATCATAATTCTCTAATTACTTGTTCTGAGGGAGGAGATGTCCTAAATAATACCCCTGTTAAAAAACCATCAGGGAGCTACTTCAGTTCTCGTGTGACATCCCAGATTCAAGGAGTGCTGCTGGCAGACCCCCAGGGACCACTGAAGCAGCTTCCCAGTTTGGGAAGCTTTGGAACCGTTAGAGAGCGGGGCCCACTGAGCAGTGCCCACCTCATCGCCAGGCCTACGTTTTTTCCCTCCAGTCCTGGCTTCCAGAAGAGAAAAGTTAGCAACTAGCCAACTTGGAGTTCGGTGTCAGACACAAAGAAACCATCAGCCCCGGGGCATGTTGGGAATTCACAGTGCCTGTGAAAACAGGGGGAAAGTGGAGAGCGAACCCACCCAGGGTGCATGGCCCAGAGCAAGCAGTGCGTCCCTTTGCAGGGGTTTCAGCCACCCAGTGTGTGATGTCCTTCCTGAGCGCTGGGTAGGGAGGACACCCACTGCCCTGAAACCCCACAATGGAGCCCCGTGGGGAGAGGACAGGGCTGCTGGGAACTCGACTGCAGTCCCCTTCTCTCGGGGGCCTTGCACATTTAGGGACTTCCTTCTTACTGTCGTGCTTGAGACTTTTCGTAAGTGAGAAGTAGGGTTTGAACATATTCAAGGGAATCCTTATAAAGGAAACACGGCAAAAGAGTAGGGCCAAGTGTTCTGGTACCGGAATCTTCACAAAAGAAAAGCAGCCTGGAAATACAAAGCCTGTTATTCCATTTATTTTGCTCCAGAGTGCCGTGTATGACATTACATTAGCTTTTACCACATCAGACCATTTTTCTCCGGGTGCAGTGATATCTCTCCCAGTGCAGCTGAGCGCGAACTTCAGTGGCCTCAGATGTTAATGCGGTTTTTCTGGGAACTCTGTCACATTCCTGTCTGTAGAACTCGCTCTTGGATGTTTCAGTTTCCCTCTGGGTTCCTGAGAGACTTTCATCCTGTCCCCGAGTGCGCGGCTCTCGGGAGTCCGCGGGAAGCTGCTGATGGCGAGGGGCTTCAGCTCTTTATTAGCTTCCATCAGTCCATTTCACACTCCGATTTCATGCCTCCTTTGAAGACTCATGAACTTCCCATGGCAGCCAGTGCCAGGGCCCAGACAGTGTAATGGGCCCTAGCGCAGGTGCAAAGGGTCTCAGCCTCCCTCAGAAGCACAGGTTGGGGCCCCTCCTCCCTCCTGGCCTTTCTCACAGTCTGGATTCGCTAGCGGGAGGGCCGTGGGGGCAGCAGCAATGGGAAGAGCTCAGTATTCCTACAGGATGGTACTCTAGTCTCCTGAATAGGACAAAAGCCATTTTCTCCGGCTTTCTGTCCCAGAGCTGGCTGCACTCCCAAGCATGAGTGACCCTTGTTGTTGGATGAGCCTTTATCCTCAGGACTAGAAAATGATCTGTGCCTGAAGGCCCAGAGGCCCTGGGGGCCCACGAAACAGGACAGACCAGCCCACAGCTGCCCCTGGACCCTGCACCCAAAGATGACATCAGAACAAGCTACAGCCCCCCTGAAACACCTTGCTCTACA